>PITA01006318.1:0-50455 GCA_004023965.1 Spilogale gracilis
TCCAGTCCCTCCAATTTGTTTCTACCTTTTTGCCGATGTTCTTTGTCTCTCGTGGCGGTCCAGAAGTGGGAAATATCACATTTCAGGCTGGTTTCATGGGTGTTCACGGTGGTCTTGTAGTGGTTTTTTTGTTGGAATTCAGCTCTCTTCAGGGAACTCCCTGAAATGCGGTCACCTGGCCTTCCGCCATCTTGACCCCCTAAATAATGTTTCTTAATACAATTGTTGAAACTTAATACAGTTCACTTTTGTTTTCTTTTAAGTAGTTTGGAGGTTTGGAGGGAATGTAGTCAATTTATATTGCCAACAGAAAAATAATTATCCTCAACATAGCTCATTAGTATGAAACCCATCCTTACACTTCTGTGCAATTTGGAGGCCACTAGCCACATGTGGCTATTTAAATTTAAAGTGACTAAAATTAAATTAAAAAAAAATTCAGCTCCCTGGTTGTACTGACCACATTAGAAGTGCTTAGTAGCTCTGTGTGTTGAGAGGCTACCACACTGGTTACCACATAGAACATTTCCTTCATTGCAGAAAGTTCTACCAGACAGCACTGCTCTAGAAATTAATTCTTAGCTACGTGCTTGAAATGCAGGCTAAGAAAAGCCTAAAGAACTAGAAACACCAGTTGCCTGCTATAAAGGATCTGGGAGGGAAAGACCTGTCACCTGACACTCTGGGTCTACCTTTAACAATTTAAATTCAAATTTACAGAAATTCAGGGGTAAATGTTAAATTGTTTTTCTGATTACTGATCCCAGGTACGGTATAGAGTAATAGAAGATTACAGTGGTGCCTGCTGTCCTTTGAATAAAGGAATCAAAACCTTCTTCACGAGCCCCTGCACTGAAGAGCCTCGAATAAGGCTCCAGAAAGGGGAATTCATTTTAGCCACAAGAGGGTTACGGTAAGTGATAGAAAGTACTGAGTTTCTTCTTTAATGACGCAATTAGCATCTGGCCTTAAAAAATTAATTTTGACCTTTTAAATATTTCAGATACTGGTTGTATGGAGATAAAATTCTTGATGATGCCTTTGTAGAAGGTATGGAAATGGAAGGAAATGTTTACTTCCGAATTTTGTGGGAATAACTTACAATCAGTGTCACATGCATTAGGGCATATAATAGAAAGACACATCATCAAGCAACAGAAAAAGGCTTCTTAGATTATTTCTCCACAGCACTTCTATTTATCATGTCTCTTTAGTGGCAGCTAGTATCAGAGTTCATGATAATCTGTGTGACAGGCACTTGTGGAAGCACTTCACCTGTGAAGCCCCCAGCAGCCCTCATTTACACTGCATTGATGAGGAAACCAAAATGCACAGAGACTGAGCACCTTGCCCAAGACCACACTAGAAACAGGTGGAGCCAGGGCCCCAGCCCAAGCAGTCTGGCTCTAGAGCTTGTTCACCAAATCCTTTGCCCTACGCTTCCCCTGTCAACGCGTATTCCTATAAAGTTATACGGAAACTAACGGATTGAAATTTTCTGTCTTTAATTTTTTTCTTTTTAAGTTTTAGAACTGTTCCTTTTTAAAGTAAAGATTAATTCTGGATGCTTTTTCTAAAACACTGAGTTAATGGATTCATCCCATTTGACTGCTTAGGCAACCTTGATACAAAAATTTACATGTCAGAAAAAAAAAACCTAAGAAGGAAATTCACAGAGGCTATAGGGAGGTAGTTCCGTGGAACAGGTGAAGTATGAGAGTGTGCCCAAAACACCACGATCACACATGATTAAGTGACTACCCAAACTGAAGGATCCTGCCCATCTCCCCCCTCCTCCCATGCTCCACTTAGGGCTTGTCCTGAACCACATTAGCACCTTTCCCAGTTAACAGCATTCGGGAAATACTGATTTTATGGCTTGATAAGACAGCATTTAAACATATGCATATTTTTTTCTCAAATTATGCTTATAAAAGATGGCAAAGGAGGTAAAAAGTTAGGAGAACTAAAAGCTTACTGATTTGAAGTAATGGGACTTATTTGGCTCAGCAGTATCATTAAATCTATTCACATCAGTTTCATTTTCTCCATCAGGTGTTTCACGAGTCAGAGGCTGGTTCCCTAGAAACTGTGTGGAGAAATGTCCCTGCGATGCTGAAACAGATCAAGCCCCAGAGGGCGAGAAGAAAAATAGATAGCCACTGTTAAAGTAAAATTACTCTTTAAGTCCTCTCCATTACTTGAAAATTGTACATATTACTAAAGAATTATGCAATGAGCCTACCCTGGTTAAGGTATTCTTTTCCTCCAAGGTGCCCTAGTGTCATAATCTAAATATTTTTATTACCATTTTGAAATGGAGAAGCCGTTCTGCATATGCCTTTGAATTCCTGCCCCTCTTTGTCACTTCTTCCTTTCCCCACAAGGAAAAACACTTCACCCAAGTAAGTCAGTTGCATTTTCTCTAGGATTTTTTTTATGTGCTGCACACTATGGCCCTCACCTGCAGATATGGTTCCCCCTTTGCCAGGAGCATCTGCACGTGATGCTTTTATCCTGTTTCCCTCTCAATTATTGCTTATGGAATATTCTAGATACTATAGAAAACGTATGCCAGATTCAATATAAGCTTAAATTTTATTACCTGTCTTTTAATAATGCAGATTTTGTCAAATCAAATAAAGATCAATAGATGTTCCATATAAGTCTAGTTTTTACTAGCCTCTTCTTTTGGCTGACCAGAAAGGTTTATCTTAGTTCTTTGTGGAAAATTTGCTCTACTGCCTTGTGAAAAATTGGCATCTTTAATCATGAGTCTTAAGGTATTCAGTAAATGAATTACTGGTATGAGATCACAGCATACTGGGAAACTTTCAACGTAGTGAGCTCCAACTGCTCAGGTACACTTGAATCTCTCAAATCCTGAAGTCTATGCGAATGGTAGGATCTAAGCTGGTGAATTGGATGCTTAATGTTGGGCTTGTCTAAGCACAAGTAGAATTACAGAAGTCACCTACTCCCATACTAGTTCTTTCCAAGGCACGAACTTGAGCTTTTGGGGGTTGTAACCGTTAACATTAAGGAAAGGACACTTGGAGACTAAACAATGAATGAAACCCATGACTCTGTCCCATTCAAGTGATACATGGGGAGGTAGACAGACAAGCAAAATGTGCATCCGATGGAGTCGTGGATTGTGAAGAGAGCAGATAAGATGGCCTGATGGAAGTGACCTTTGGCAGTTGGAAGGACAAGTGTGCCTCTGGGAGTAACTAGCTGCATCTTAGGCAGAGGGAACAGCCAGAACAACAGGCTGGAAGGTGCCTAGAATGTTTGAGAGAAAGGAAGGCAGTCAGTGTGGTTTAGTTGGAACGAGAGAGGGTGAGAGTAGGAGAGGTTAAGGAGGTAATAGGAGCTAGACCACCAAGGGACACTGTAGGTTAATCATCTTCCCTTTGTTTCAGATACTCAAGAATAGGCCTTTCTTCAGCTTTTCGGGGCTCAGGGTCTAGAAAGATCATCCAGGAACATTCTCCTTACCTCTAGTTAGAGGACAGAAAGGAACACTGTTGAAGACAACGCAGATGGTAAAGGAGGAAACAATGAATCGTGTGCTTGGTTGGAGTTTGGGCTCAGCTGGTATTTGTTTTATTATTCACAGCTGTAAGAGAAGAGGGCCTGGTCCTCTCAACATTGTCTTTAGTGCCACCTATCTAGGTCGCATACTAGAATCACCTAGGGATCTTTTAAAAATGCTGAGGCCATACCCCAGACCATTTCAGTCAGAATCCCTAGGGTGGCACCCGGCCATTATTAGGATCTTTTTAAATCCCTCAGGTAATTCTAGTATACAGCCCAGTTTGAGAACCACTAGCTTACTTGATAAGTGGTCCTTGATTCTGATTCTCATCATGGTCCATGAGGAAACACGCCCTACGGTGTACATGTTTGCAAGTTTATTTTAAAAACTTTACAAGTGGAAGCAACATGTGTTGTCCGGGGTTAGGGTATAGCAGGAACCGGAGTCCAGTAGAGAAAACTTCAGTCAGTTCTTCCCAGGAGATAAGCCTGTGGTGCAGGCTCCATGCTCGCCCACAGGTCTTTGTTCCCGGTTCAGGAGGTTTTTCCTCAATGCTAGCTTCATTTATGGAAAAGTGCACTTGACATGAGTTTAAACTCCTTCCCCCTTAGCTTCCAGTTCAGCAGCAAACTGTAAGGAAGAGATTTAGTCACCAGATACTACTGTAAATAACAATGTAAATTTTGGACATGTTATATAATGGCCCCATTTTTTTTTTCTTAATTCTCCCAAATCAGAGAAACTAGGGAGTTTAGGAAACATTCAGTATGATCAAACTTCCCTTCTGTAGACAGACTTTAGTGTACACAGAAGTACACAGAAGAAATTAGTCTCAAAGGTATGATTGATATCAGTGATAGATTAAAAGGTTAAAAATTTCAATGGTTTTGAAGAATAGTTTAAAAACCTGAATTATAAACAGCTTTTTTTTTTTTTTTTTTTGAGAGCCAGAGACAGGGGCGGGGGGGGGGGGAGAGGGAGTAGCAGGCTTCCTGCTGAGCAAGGAGCCCGGAATCATGACCTGAGCCAGAGGCAGACACTTAATGACTGAGCCACCCAGGCACCCCTAAGCAGGTTTTTAAACGTAATGATCTCTTAATTTGAGCACTGGACGGCCTAAGGGCTGGGACTGTCAACAAGGTGGGTTTACTGTAAAACATCAAGGAAGAAGTCACTTTGGCTTCTTGTGAGGAAGGGACAAAGAATAACAAGTGGACCTTGAAGAAAGATATGTTGATAAAAGTAGACCAAAACCCTAAATATCAGCAACATTTAAGATTGGAAGGACAAAATTTATTTAGTTCAGGGCTAAGCTTTTGTATTATAATTCAGTATTTTTTAGAAAGCTATAAACTCTGGTTTTTACTAATTTAGTAGCAAAAATAAGAGGCAACAGGAAAGACAGAAAATGAACAAAGGATTAGTTTTTAATCCATATTCCTACAAGGCATGTTCCCTCTGACCCCCTCCAGCCCTAAGTACCTTATCCTACTCCTGGATGTTCTCATACAGGCTGTTGATTTGGTTTCGAAAGTACTTGGAAAGCTCTACCCTCTTTGCTTTCAGTGTTGGTGTTAAGAGCCCATTTTCAATGGAAAATGGCTCTGGATGAAGAAAGATGCTTTTGACCTAGAAGAGAAGGTGTGCACACACACATACACACACATGTTTATTAGTGATTCAGACTTTTCTGCAGAGCCTGCTGCATGCTATGTAAAGAACTCGAGAGAAGTAGGAGGGTAAAGAGAACAGTAACACATGCCCATTCCCACAAACTGATAATTTGGGAAAAGAAGGGAGGATGGCTAATAAACGGCAAAAAAGGATTGTACGAGTAACTACAAAAGGTCACTGCTGTTTGTACTTAATGGGTTAATGGTACAAAACCAATCAATTCTTTGGAAGCTACACTGAAACCCTATTATAAATCCAAACATTAAAACTTTTTCCAATGACTTAAGAGGCCAGGATACATCAGCAGTACATACCTGTTCAAAGGATTTAAGGCCACCATCTCTCCCATTTTTCAGCAAGTCTTCTAAAATGGCTTCCTTTACAACCTAAGAATATAAAACACAGCTTAAAGCATGACTGGTTTGAAAAAGAGACCAAGGGAAAGGCTAAATGTGAATCAATTCAAAACGCCTACAAAAGCTCTCAGGATCAAAGGATAGACGTGTATGTATGTTACAGTACATCTTATGTTTAATATTGCTCAAAAAGCTAATGAAAAGGAAAGGAAAATCTAAATGTTAGCAGGGATTTTCTCTGGATGGCATTTTTTGATTCTCTATTCTCCAATTTTCCCCCCATAATGAACATACTATAAAGAGAAGGGTTTTTTGTTTGTTTTTAACTTCCCATCCCATCCTAATCCTCCAGTCTAATAAAACCCATCAATCTGTTTCAGCTACAGCCACCTATCCCAAGCTCAGGAAGAGTCCGTTCTTCCGAAGAGGAAGGCATCATTGGTGCCTTCCATGGGCCCCAGGGGTGTGCATCAAGCTTTTTTAAGGGAGACTTACTTGGTTTTTGCACAGTTCTTCAAGGGAACCTTTAACCCCAAGTTTGGCTACAAATGAGGGCAACACTTCTGGGTCAGGAACCACCACTCCCACTAAGAATGACTGTAGAAAGGAAACAAGGGCATGTGAGAGCTAGAATAGGGGTGTCCCACACTGGATGAAGAAAGCAGGATTCTAGCTTGGTAATAAGTACTTCCCCAAGATCTCAGTTCAACATACTATACTATACATTCTTCTCTTACCATGTATTTCAAGCCCTCATGGACTTCTGACCCCATTTTCCTATTCAGTATCTTTTTACAAAAATATTGTATTCAAATTTGATTATGCAAAAAGAAATGGTATTTAGCATTAAGCCTAAAGCATCTCTGGCCTATCTTTTGCCAACCCCCACCCACTCCCCAAAAGTTAAGGTCAAGCACAGTATATATAAAATACTTCCTTGTGCCAGAGGAACTCCCACTGTAGTGGGAGCAAGTGTGTTAGTATGCTCTAAGTATCAGAGTAACCCATAGAACAATTCCATTGACTTTTTCACAGACTCCAGCAGAGTTAAATGATTTGGGTTTCTTTACATATGTAGTGCCTTGAGGGTTGGAGTTTGACTTCACTTCTTTGGTTTTACAAGCTCAAATCTTCTCATCCTAAAGCCACCTATCCAGATTTCCTGCAGCTCTTAGAGCCAGCATGGCCTGGATCTGAAAATGGCTATTGTTAAAACAGTGTATTACCCGTAAGCTATCCCCGTGCACAAAAATTTGCAACACTGGTCTACTCCTGATGTAGATATTTTCTATCTTCTCTGGAGCAATGTATTCTCCTTGGGCCAGCTTGAAGATGTTCTTTTTGCGGTCAATGATCTTCAGAGTTCCATTCTGTATGTAAGAGATAACAGGGTCAGTGTTTGAGTCCTCTGGGTGATGTCAGTGGATAGAGTGGCAAAGTCACAGCTATTTTTCTTCTGTAAACTTGATCTCTCTAGAGGCTTTTGAGCAAACTCTTGTTTCTCTTTGCCAGCTTTGGGGAAAGGGGAGGAGAACGGCTTCCAGCAAGAACCTGTCCATACTGTTTCGTCCTCTGTGGAGAGCCTCAGGACCTGCCGAAGCTGCGTAAATGGCTGCCTTATCCAACAAAGAAACTTTGCAGCTCTGAATTTCCAATAACTTAATTTCCAATCATTCCATTTCCAGAACTCTCAGGAATAGGGAAGGAGTTATATTTACTAAGACTTCTGGATTCGTTGAATCTCCCCCTCCATGACTCCCTTTCATGTACTGCTCCTACTAGGTCCTGGAGCAGGATGAGATGCTTCACTGTCCTAATGCTTATCAAGCACATCGGTAATTGTGCTCGGGAGGACTGACACAGGCTAGGGAAGGCTCTGGCCACCACCAGAGCTCATTTGCAGCTTCATTTCTCTGAACTAGTAGGTCTGAGGAGCTTAGGTCCTTAGGGATTTGAACTGTAGAATTGGGACAAGTGGCAAATACAGTCCACATGATCCCACCCTAAGTAGGACAACAGACTAAACCAACATGGAACCATCAAGAAGGCTGACTCCAGAATTAGCCTTCAGTTGAGCCTAATGGACATTATCCAGAACTGACTAATAAGGCACAGACCTCTGTAACTCTATTGTGGGGACTTACTTGGAATTACATTTTTGGTCCATGGAATAGCTGGGACTAGAACACAGGTCTCCCTCTAGGTTCTTCAGTGGTGTTGTTCTCTTTATAGTATGAGGATGCCACAAGCCAGGTAGGATACGGACCTAACTCTTCCAACTGCCTCAGATGATTAATCCCCTCACATCTCTGCCCATCTTACATATCATAAGCAGATAGTTCTCTTCAGCCCCAACAACAGAGGCTCCCAGAAACGTTAGAGAAGCACCCACCGGGAGCCAACGGCCGATGTCTCCTGTGTGAAGCCAGCCGTCCTCATCCAGAGCTTCCTTGGTTTTCTCAGGATCCTTCAGGTATCCTTTGAACACATTTCTGCCCTTGATGCAGATCTGCACAGAAGACAGCACAGGGTCGTAACAGCGGCAAAGGCTGCAACTCCCAGCAGAGGCATTGGTAAAGCGCCTGCTCTACCTTAAACCATTCGCTGGTTCCCACTACCGAGAGAGCACCACCAGAGTTTAGTCCGTGTTGTAGAGGCTAAGAGAGTGAGGCTCATAGATGTTCAGTTCCTTGTTAAAGGAACTTGAGTCAAACCCAGGTCTGCTCACAGTTGTGTGTTCTTTCTAACATAAACGTCTCTACTCTGAGTGGGCATGACTGCAGAGCACAACCTACCCACCTCTCCTTCATTGTTCACCGAGAAGTAGTTCATGTCAGGCACGTCTTCCAGCTTCACATGATTGCAAGGCAGGGGGACTCCAACGTGCCCTAGAATACGCCACGTTAATTCAGCTGGGAAACCATGAACCGGTGATAATTCTAAGCATGTTTCTGAGATATTTATAGATTGACTCTAAAAGAGAAAGACTGAAAAGTTACCTGGTGCCAATGCTGGATAGCCAAGATAGAAACATCTGGACTGAAACTTGAGTTTGGCTTTTGCCACATATGGCCAGAGGACTGAGGTTATCTAACCTAAGCCCTAGTTCAGGTAGAACCCTTCTCCCAACCACTGCGATCTCCCGCCCTGTGGGTGGAGAACCTACCCGATGTCCAGTCCCCTGGTGATGTGAACGTGCAGCCACCCGTGCATTCTGTTTGACCATAAGCTTCAAACACCTGGAAATCAAAGAAGGGTCTGAGACTTACTCAAGACCAAGCTTGAGGGGGCAACACCCTACAGCAAGACAGGAGGAAAGCAAGGTCTCTCAAGATTGGAAGATGCTTGGTGTCTTAATACCTCCAGCCCATGCCTAGGCTCCAAAATCTTTACCATGTGAGTGTACCCAAAAACCAAAAGGCTCCAGAAATAGACCAAACTATAAACACTTCTGTATTTCAGGGAAGGTAGCATTTCAAGTGGACAGGAAAATGCGAGTTATGAAGTGATGTGATGCCCACGGGCAATGGCTCTTGAGGCCAAGCAGTGGAGCCCTTCAGAAGGAACTAAAGACAGGGGTGTTTCATTTGTTTTGGGTGGGCTTTTTGGTTTTTTGTTTTTTGGTGGTTTTTTACTTTTTTGATGTGTTGTTGTTGCCTTTTAAAAGCAATAGCTCCAGCTGTGACATAGAACAGCGACTGACAGGCTTTTTGTCCACAGGACCAGGGAGTAAATATTGTCGCAGTCATGGGCCCCTGGGCTGTCTGGAGTGCTTTACCAATGGGGAACTAAAGCAGCTGTGGACATGATGTAGATGAATGGGCATGGCTCCCTTCCACCAAAACTTCACTTCTAAAAAGAGGCAACAAACAGGCCAGACTTGGCCTGCACTGCAGTGTGCCAAGCCCTGGTAGAGAGGATAACCTTGACCAGAGAGAAGCTGGCGGGAAAAACCAGGGCCCCAGCTAATGCAGTGGGGGAGGGGCCGTGCTAGGCAGACTCGGTAGAGATGGAGAAGGGGGCAATCTTGATGGTAACAGGGCCTACGGATCCGTGGGTTTTAGGCGCGGACAGAAATGAAAGGATTAGGAATGGCCAACAGGGTGCTAATTTGAAAGCACAGAGGAGCTCTGGCCTTGGCATCAATTCCGAATCTTTTTTACGGTGGCCCTACCCAAGGGGATGTGGTGAGGAGAAGGATCTGTTTCTCTCGTGCGGTGCATGTTGCTCAAATGGATGAACTAGTTAGCTATCTGGAGGGAGAAAAGAGAATGTCCACACTCAAGCACTTGTATCCAGTTCCACATGGAATAGAAACTTAACTGGAAAAAAGTAAAACTATAAGAGTATCAGAAAATATGAAGAATAGCAGTCTTGTGGAATACTGGGCTCAGGGAGTCCTGTCTAAGCAATTCAAAAACCACAAGTAAAAAAGTTTAATCAGTTGGATGACACAAACATTTGAAACTGGTATATAGCAACCCACGAGGCAAAAAGATGAGACTAGGAAAAACATTTCTAACGAAACCAAGATTGATATTATTACTATATGAGCTCTTAGAAGCAATTACTATATGAACAGAATTATAATTTGGCCATTTTTTCTATAAGAAAGTAATAGAGTAATTCTTGGAAGAAACACAAGTGCCAATAAGTGATAGAAAGATGTTCGGTGTTAATAAAAGAAACAAAGTGTACAGAGATTTTTCATGCATCTCATTGGCTAAGATTTAAATGACTGAGAAAGCCTGACACTGGCAAGAATGTAGGGAAATAAGATCTCATGCATTATTTGCAGGAATGTATAAAAACAGGATCTTTCTGGAGGGAAGTGTGATTATCTACATTAACATACAAAGCAAGCCCATATATTTTGACTATTTTGATACACAAGTATCCTTATCACTTCATTGATTATAATAGTTTTTTAAAAAAGTCAGTGACTTGAGTGTTCATCAATAGGAGATGAATTACTTAGGTACATCCAATAAACTATCTCAAAACCACTAAAATGATGTAGATATTTATTTGACCAGGACCACTGTTGATGGGACATGGTTTAATAAGTATTTTAGAACTGATGACAGTTTATATAAAGATTTCTATACACAGATGCATGAAGAGAAGGATTATTTTCTCCTGATTTTGAGATTGTTGGTGACTTTCTCCATGGTGTCTTTCAGTTGTGTTTCATTTTTTAAAGTGTGAGCTTTATTTGTGCAAAGATGAAATAAGCTTATCTTCAGAGAAGGAGCTTGGCTTACCGGACATCCCATTGCCGCCCGGAGGAATGTCAAGACTGGGGAGGAGACAGGGGCAGCTCCAGTGACCATGAAGCTAACCTTCCCGCCCAGGCTGGCCTGTTCAGTGGAAAACAAAACAAAACAAAACAACAACTCTGAAACCTATTCCCTTGTCTTCAGTATCCTCCACTGCTAAATGGGTAGAGCAGCCTACCCAGTATAAGAATTAAGCTAGATAATTTACAAAGCACTTAGAATAGGGAGGTCCTTGAGGTAGAGCACTTAAAATATTCTCTGCCCTTGTCACTATCATCCATAGTTGGGACTCAACCTGCAGTTTTTAAATATTTCCTCAGATAATTTAGATTCTCAGGCCCTCGGCATTACATATGATCTCAACAGATTACCTAAGAGAATTAGAGTGTATGTTAGTATACTAAGTATACTTAGTATACCTAAATAAAATACTTTTTTTTGTCTTTTTGACCATTAATGACAAAGTTGTCCAAGAGACTAAAAGAGACACTTGGCCATTAGAGAAAAAGCAAAGTATGAGAGGCTAGCAGGAAGCCAGATATTTGCCTGGCTCTGTCCAGGACCCAGCCAACCTACCTGGATCTTTGCAAAGATGAGCTTGTCCCATAAACTGTCACGCCTGATGATCCCCTTTTTCACTTCACTGAACTTACAGGAAATAGCCAAGTTCAACAAGAACTTCTTCAAGGGTGTCTTGGCTTCATTTTGTACCTGCAAGGTGATAGTTCCTCTTAGTTCAAAGCCTATTGGACATGCTCACCAAAGTCATTCATCAGTGAGCAAGAGATAATGCCTTCTTTCTTCGTAAGGAAGTGATTTTCATTCATAAACTGAGTTGCTAAATAATGGCAATTCCAGAGAATTAGAGCCACACTAAGATATAACTATACTGAGTATATATGTATATATATGTACAGACTTCCAGCTTCTCCAGATTTCTTGTCCATGGCAAACAACTTTGACAACTTTGAGCATGTCCTCAAAATGTTCACAACATCTGCCTACCAAAATCACTTGGGAATAATAGATAAAAAAGCAGCTCAATGGGCAATACCTTTTGGGCTTTTAATAGATCAAAGAAAGACCTAGGAATCTGATTTTTTTAAAACAAACACCACCTCTTCCCACCCTCATACTCCTGATGCTTATATACATTAAATTTAGAGAAATACCACTTTTCTCTATGATGAAATTTTTTCTAGTCACACTATAAAAAAATACAACAGACTTTTCTAATTATTTCTTTCCTTTGGGCTTAATTCTGACACCATTTTACAAGCTCACATTACTTCTCTAGACTCCCTTGTTCTTGCCTGACTCTAATCCATCAAACATACACCTGCCAAAAGAGAGCTTCAAGTACAATTTGAAATCCCCTTACTTCCAAAATTAAATCCTGAACTCTATATTCTGGCCTTCAGGACTCCATACTACTGGAAGTCGGATTCAAGGAAATCAAGATTCCTTTCCAGTTCAAAATTGCAAGAGAATTCTCCAGCCATCTCCATATCTATACTTCCTTTCTGAACCTATAGCCAAAGAGAGCTGTTCCCTCTCACCTCCAAATGCCAATGTGCTCTAGGCTCTAGGCATCTACTCATGCCTATACCATATTTTTACCAATATCTCACCAGCTCTAAGATCTACACTCAAATGTTGCTAGAATCCTGTCATTCCTGATACCTCTTTCAACCTTAAGAGATTTATCTTCATTATTCACAAGAAAATTTCCTCCCAATAAGTCACTGACAAAAGCTGGAATTTGGAGACTCACACTAATAAATTCCTCCATTTTAAAAATAAGTTATAAAAATAAACGCGGTGTTAAGTATCACCACATCATAAAAAAAAAAAAAAAACTACCAGAAGTAAAAACATGTGGGGCACCTGGGTGGCTCAGTTGGATAAGTGTTTGCCTTCAGCTCAAGTCATGATCTCAGGGTCCTGGGATCAAGTCCTGCATTAAGCTCCCTGCTCAGTGTGGAGTCTGCTTCTCCCCTTGCTTCTGCTCCTCTCCCTGCTTATGCTCTCTCTCTCTCTCAAATAAATAAATAAAATCAAAAAATATATAGTGAGCTTTATAAAGAAAAAAGAAGTAAAAATGTCTGGGGTGCCAGAGTGGTGAAGTCAGGTAAGCATCCGACTCTTGGTTTTGGCTCAGGTTGTGATCTCAGGGTCATGAGATCGAGCCCTGCGTTGGGCTCTGCACTTAGCCGACAGTCTGCTTAAGATTCTCTCTCCCTCTGCTCCTTCTGCTAATGTGCTCTCTGTCTCTCTCAAATAAATAAATCTGTTTTTTTAAAGTAAAAATGTCTGACATGAACAAAAACCATAATAACCACCAAATAATTCATTAGCATGCTGAGAGCCATTAGGATTGTTAACAGTTCTGTTAAAAACAGCACTTTCAATATCCCTGGGTCATCCATGTTCTAGAATGCTGCCTGCCCCATCACTGAAGCCCTAGGATAGTTACTAAGATTCACAAGTGTGAAGGGGAGAGCTAGACTCTCAGGGGTGGAGTCTGAGGATTGCGAAGAGTGGTCATGTGGTGTTATTTCCTTGGGGCTCCCATGCCTATGCAATCATGAAGTGACCGAACACCTGGTTCAGAGCCTGGACTCTTACTATCTTGCCTGTGTTCATATCCCAGTTCCAAGGACTCCTTGGGAAGATCAATCCAAGACTTGGGTGAGAGACATTAAAGATAACCTGGGACATGTTATGTCACAAAGCAGGGAAGCTCTCAGAAACTACTGGGGTTAAGTCAAAAGGACACACAAACAGCTTGATGGAGCTCCCAACTTCCACAGTGGGCCAATTTGGACATCACAAAGAATGACCAATATGGATTATTGCTGCTGAGGTGGCAGGACAGGTAAGACAGACCTATGCAAATCATGAGTTCATAATATTACAAAGGAAAAATCTGGTCATTTCTGAAGATCACTGAGGCACCAATCATTATTCTGAAGATTGGTAAATAAAGGGCAAGAATATTTGTCATGTCTTTATGGAAAAATTTCAGCTAATGAATGAAAGGGAAATATTGGAATTGAATTAGAAAAATCACCATGTTGAATGAATCTTGGAACACTGGAAAAAAATTTAAGTAACAATAAAAAAAATCATAATATCTAACTAAAAAAAAAAAGAAAAAAAAAAAAGAAAAATCACCATGTTGTAAACTCTAATGAAAAAGAGAACAGGGATCAATAAGAACTATGACTTTGTGACACTGGGATTCTGGCCCAGCCCCTTACTGAATACAACTCTGGTCAAGCTGTTTTTTCTTTTTCCTTCTTTTTTTTTTTTTTAACCTCTGAGGCTCAGTCTCCTCAGCTGTTAGTTGGAAATAATAAGTGTAGATGTTATTTCCTGTGATTTTGTGAGAATTAAGTGATGGAATGCATATTAAATGTTGGCCATGGGACCCAGCGCCTCAGCAGGAAGCTCCGTAGCCAGTAGGTGTTAAAAAATCAGTGTCAGCTCCTCAGTAAGTCAACCTAACTTTGAGGGCCTCCCCAAGTCTCTGAATTGAGCTCTGTCTCCGGATCTGGTCCATATGATCTTATCCAGATAAAGGGACTTTTCATTTATTACAGTGTTTCACAGTTGCATTCGTGAATATGGCCGTAAGTGGGTGCTTATAGGGAGGAGGGGGTGGAAATGGAAAAAAAAATTCTTAGCAACATGCAGTCCCTCAGCCACAGACTCCTTCATCTCAGGACCAGCCCAGCACAAGTGAGGTCAGTACCTTATCGTAGATTCTGTTGAGTAGTCGCGGCACGACAGGAAAGACCGTGGGCTTCAGAGTTTTCATGTCGTCAGGCAGCAACCGAATATCTCCTTGGAAGAAACCAACTCTGGCACCACAGGAGTACACAACAGCCTAAAAGCAAAACCAGAGAGCAGGGTCAGAGCCAAAGCCCTCTTTGGGTGGGGACCGTCTTAGACAGAACTGAGGAACCAGGTTGAATCCATGGGCACTTTCCGCCATACGGCGCCCTCCCCACACATTTCAGATACCCGGAATTCTGACAGCCTACGCCCAAGACAGGTTGGAAACTCCCTGCTGCTGAGGTGGCAGGACAGGTAAGACAGACCGCGAGGCTGCAGGCCCACCGTTCCCCCCACAGCTCTGAGCAACAGTGAGACGCTGTCCTTTGTCACAGACCACTCACTATGCAGCACGAAGGAAAACACTGCCCTTAGACTAGAAGATGCCTACAATTGCACCACCATCTCAGTTTCAGAGACAAAAACGTAAAAAAATACGCTTATTAAAATTGATACTTTATTATCAGGGGTCAACACTTTGGCCCGAAGAACTGAATTGTTCGTTTTGGCACTTCACATCGGGGGACAGATAGGCTGGCTGAAGCAGAGGGGATTTTCTGTCCTTCTTAACAAATGGGCTTTGGGAAGCTGGCACTGCTTTCCCTTCTCAAATCAGCCCCAAAATTGCCTGACAAATCTGCAGTCCTCTCACAGAGGGCAGCTCTCTGGCACACACGAGCCTGAATGGCTCTGCCTCACACACACTGAACATCTCGCCGGATCAAACGCTCCGTCTCTGCCCCTCCAGGGGCAAACATCCCTCTCACTAACCTGAGATTTTTTTTTTTAAGATTTTACTTATTTATTTGACACAGAGAAAGAGAGACCACAAGAGAGGGGACATTAGCAGGGGGGGTGGGAGAGGGACAAGCAGGCTCCCTGCTGAGCAGGAGCCTGACACGGGGCTCGATCCCAGGCCCCAAGATCACGACCTGAGCTGAAGGCAGACGCTTAATGACTGAGCCACTCAGGCGCCACAGTCTACCTGAGATCTTTTAAAAAATTCTAATCAAATAAAATGTAAAGAAACAATGTTTCCTATCCCAGCTCAGAATCAAGAGTGTATAGTCAGCTCCTGGCTCCAACTTCAGGACTCCCAGGAACCCTATGCGAACGCAGGAGCAAGCTTCTAGAAAGGCTTCCCAGCAGTGAGGAATGATGCTGGACCCAGGACTTGGCTGTGGCAATTCCCTGCCTGTAGCTTTCCCATTAGAGAAAGGACTGGAAATGTCGTGTAGCTCCGTTTGGAATAAACATGGAACTAGCAAGTCAGGATGGTCTTTTCATGTATCCACTGGGAACATAGGACACTCACCTGTACAACCCTCTCAAACATATGAGCCAAGGGGAGGTAGGATATGGTCACATCATCAGGGGTGGGCTTGTAAACATGCTACGGATCAGAACAAGGAGGAGACAACATTGGGTTAATGCCAACTTTCTCTTCCAAAGAAGATTTAAAAGTAGCTCCTATTAACTAGAGTTAATAGTTTCTAATACTGTATTGCATACCTGAAAGTTGTTAAGTAAGTAGATCTTAAAAGTTCTCTTCACAAGAAAAAAACTGCAACTATGTGTGATGATAGATGTTAGATTTATTGTGGGACAATTTTGTAACATACCTATATATGCTACACATATACATATATATATACACACATATATATGGGCTCATTATGTTGTACATATGAAATTAATACAATGTAGTATCAATTATATCTCAATAAAATGTTTTTCTTTTATTTTTAATAACCACTCCTTCCCAGGACGGCCACACACAGTGGTACAGGTAGTCCACTGTGTAAGTCTGAGAGCTGTCCCTTAACTTCACTGAGTGTAGAGATGTGCAGTGATTCTAAAAGACCAAGGCTTGAAAATGCACAGTCCTCTGAACAAAGATGCACCACTATTTGTTCACATTCAGTCCTTTAACATGATTTTTGTTTCTGTTTTGTTTGTGTTTATCTCTGCCTCCTCTAACATCAAAATCTTAGGTGTACATTTTAATGGGGACCTCTTTTTCAGTTGACCACTGACCTCTATACAGCTGATGAAAGAAGAAACATTTGAAACAATATTTTCATGGGTCAGCATGGCTCCTTTAGGGTCACCTATAGGAAACAGGCATGGAGAGAAAGAGCCTTTAAATAACTAATAGGTAGTGTTTGGCTATGAAAGAAGTTACATCCAACTTGTTCTGTTCCAGAGAGCCAAGAGCTTTCCGTGTCACTGTGTCTGTTTATGAATGCTCTAGGATCCATTTATGGGTGATGAATGCACCCAGAGACACTGCTGCTGGAAACACTGTTAGCCTTCTACTACACAGAGGGTACAGCCACAATCTCAGATTGCAACAGTCAAAAGCAAAAATCCAAGTAACCCCACCTTGTGCTGTTTTTTTATGTTTAAGACTTCAGACCTAACTATTACCTAACTATCACATTATAAACTGGCACAATGGACAGAAGGATACGACTATAGGTCATCATGGGCCATGCCAAAAGCTATTAGGAGTTCTAATAGGATAAGTAACTACAGGGGTGGGGAAGGCACATGCTGATCTGTGCAGAACTCTCCCTGGGTCACCTTGATTGACTGAAACTATTCCAACGATGTCAAGTTGAGAGGGTGGTGGGTTGGAGAAGAAAGTTGACATTATGATGCTATCTGAATGGCTCTTGAAATCCATAACATGGAAACCCTTCCCAATGTGGCAATGAAATTTATTTGCTTATACTTCTGTTTTTCCATTGGGGCATCCATACTCAAAAGCTGTAGGTTGTAAGACCCTAAAGATAGAACTCATTATAGGATATTTACCAGCCCACCCATGCTCAGTGACTCAAGCCATGTTTTTGGTCAACCAGGGGCCTCTGGGACAGCTTCATACACACTGACCTGTGGTCCCACTAGTGAAGCAGACGATACTCAGGTCTTCTGGTCTAGGAGGCTAGAGGGGGAAACATAAGCGATTAACCTACCAAGAACTTTGGGAATTGAACAGGGCAAGACTCAAAATTTTAATGGAAGAAAACTTACCACAGGTTTCCTGAAGTTCTCTTTGCCTAGATTCTACATGAACAGAAAGTCAAGAAGGGAAGTCATTAGTTAAGATGGAAAGACTAATGACAAATACAGCCCTCTCTTCCTCTTTTCCATGCAAACACATCCATTTTCTGTGGGAATAGAACCAAAATTCTAACCCAGATCAGGCCTAGAAGCCAATGTTCAGGCACAGAGAAAGGCCCATGGAGTTTCTCTAGAACACCAACCCCAAGAGGGCAGATTCCAGATGTCAAAACTTCCCATTCTACTCTTGAGGTCCAGTCATCTAGGACCATTACTAAATCTTTTTAAGTAATAGGAATCCTTGACATCTCGGGGCTTACTATACAGCAGGCTCTGTTCTGAACTGTTTCTATGGATGAACTCAGACAAGTCTTCACAACCTGCCTGGGAGGTGGGGAGTATGCCAGCGTCATCTTACAGAGGGGAAAAGGGAGATGTGGAGAAGCTTGCCTGAGGTCACCTAATGTAGAGCTGGAACATGAGCTCTGCCACTGAACTCCAGGACCCCTATTTTTAGCTACCAATGAACTCAGTATTGATAAATCCTTTACTTAGAAGTCTGCCCACGTGGCCACAGACCATGCTCCTCTGACATGGTCTCTGAATTGTTCCAGGAAAATTATCCTCAAAGCCTCACAGCAGGAGTCTTGTGAACTCCTCCCCTTCCACTGTGGGCAGAGAGCAGCCTGTGTTCTCACGTCAATGTCCTGCTCATTTTCCCTGGTGGCAGACCAGTTGTCGAGCTGTTAGTTGAATTTAAGGCACATACCTCAGCATCAAACAGGGATAAGATCTCAATTCCACTTTTCTCCGCTCTTTGCTTCAGGTCATCCTCAAAGGGATCCATGAGGATGATGGTTTTCAGGCCTGGGGTGAGGCCCTTCTCCATATTCCCTACCAGCATTGATGCCTTTTGGGGCGTATCGCAGATCACCGTGGTAATATCAGCTGAAAGCAGAAACAGAGCTGGAGGTCACCTTCTTGCTCTGCTCTGTACCTGCCTGCCTTGCAACAAGGGAGAGGTTTCTAGAAAATGTCAAAGCGAGTGGGTACCCAGAGGATATTACATTTGCAAATCAGATTTATAATGCATAAAACCTGAAGCATTCCATCGATAATAAACGAGCTTAATGGAAACAGAAGCATATAGTTTTCATGCATGCTGCCCAGACAGCCCACAGTTTCTAGAGTCACTCAGGTATGGTTCTATCAGTGTGTTTTATGTTGGGGAGGGGAGTAAGGAAGAGAAGGAAGAAGAAGGGACTAGTGGCATTTTAACAGACATTTGATGATTCTACATGTTAGCATTTTCTTGGATACTTGTCTGTAAAAATAAAAAATTGTGATTGTGTCTATAGTTCAAAGGGGTCTAGTCACGTAACCTACTAGTTCTAGGACAGAAAGTAAGATCTTAGATATGTGAATGGGTTGTTACTGGATGAATGAGCTTGTACTTGTTTCTCTAACAATGGTAATTTTTTCGATAAATGCATGTACCATCTGTAAATGTTGACTAGCTGTACTGACTTGGATTTATGATAAGAAATGAAATCAGTGGTTTCATAGTGATTTGGTCAATTAAATGACTTAGTGACTCATTCTATGACCTTTACTCAGTAAGTAGTCTTATCTCTACACTCTGCTGTTGCACTCAGCTGCCTTGGGCATTTCATCGAACCTTCCGGGTAGAAGCCAACCCCTGCTTAGGGTTTTTTGTAATTTCCTTGTAAATTATATCCTCGGTACTATGGAATAGGGAAGACTTCAGCAAACTCTGGCCATAGCATTGCAAGTTGGCTAACAAAACAGATACTGAGGAATTCCTCAGCATTAAGACTGAATCAAGTTATAATTTAAAAGCAAAGTCTTACCCTTGTTGACAATGTATATGATGGCTTCTGTTCCCAAGGTGTCATACAGGGGGACGGCTACCATGGAGTACGTGTAACAAGCCAACTCAGAGATGATCCACTAGATGGACAAAAGCTCAAGTAAGGACTAGAGAACACTTCAAAAAGGAAGAGTATTACTTCAGTCATTCATTCAATAAATGCTTATTGATCCCTTTGTGTTAAAATAAATCACCTGGGGGCCCTAGAGACTTCCACTGCTAATGCTTTAAAATACAGTTAAATAAGAGAGATAAGCTAGCACAAACAGCTACAATACAAGAGGACCAAAATACAGGGGTAAAGCGTGGTAAGTTCCATCCATAAAGGGTACAGAAACCACTAGTTTTAAGGGATTTTTTTTAAGTGGGAGGTAGGAGGGGTGGAGGGAGAGGGAATTCCAGGCAGACTTCCTGCTGGGCACGAGCCCAACGTGGGGCTTGATCTCAACACCCTGAGATTACCACCTGAGCTGAAACCAAGAGCTGGATGCTCAGTTGATCAAGCCACACAGGTGCCCCAGTTTTAAGGAGTTTAAAGGACAGAGAAGTTACTTTTGGGTTGGGGTAGAGGCCATCTGGGACTGCTTTGGGGAAAGCGATGGAAATAGGGCAGTGTTTTGAAGGACTGGTAGCTACGGACATAGAAGCAGGGCAGGCATTCAGGGAAGAAGGAAGTGAATGAACAAAGATAGGATAGCACAACATCATTGTCTATACATCAAGAGGCATGAATAACAACACAAAATGAATTAGAAAGGTGGGTCAGAATCTGCTAATGGTGGGCCTTAAGTGCCCGTCTAGGTGTTGTGTCCAGAATTGTGCCTCCTCCCCCACGTTAAAGTCATGTTGAAATCCTAACCTCCAATGAGACTGCTTTTGGAGATGGGGCTTTCAAGAGGGAATTAAGGTTAAATAAGGTTATAAGGGTGGGGTCCTGATCTCGTAGCACTGGTGTTCTCGTAAGAAGAGTAAGAGGCACCAGGGATGACAGCTGAAGTCTGCATGAGGATTTATTTTGAAAGCAGCCAGGTGCAAGCCAAGAACAGAGGCTTCAGTACAAACCAAACCTGCTGACACCTTGATCTTGGACTTCCATGCTCCAGAAACATGAAAAAAGAAATGTCTGTAGTTTAAGCTCCCCCTGTCTGCAGTATTTTGTTATGGCTGCCCAAGGAGACCAATAATGGTTTGGCATTAAGTTCCTAAACGAGAGGCAAGGAAATCTCTTCTTATTGAGGCTTATTGAGGGTGTAACCAAGGTGGATTTGTAGAATCACCTCTAAGGACAGCCAGGGCCCTTCCAGGGTTTTGGTTAAGCAACCAGTTCTAGGAAGCACAGGACATCAACCATTAGGCAGCAGGCAAAGGCTTATCTGAGGATAATGGTCTAAGACTAACTAAAGCTTAATTCCAATCATGTCAGTGTCTAACGTCTGCTTTCAATCACTGTGGAAAGATGTATACAGCCAGTCTCAGTAGCAACGGGGATCTTGTTTGACAAGTTCAAGTATAACATGCAAGTTCCAATTCTAAGATAAATACCTCCCTCTTTCTACAATGTCCCCAAGTTCTTATTTGCCAGCCCCACATAGCTTCCTTATATTCCTCATACAACAGCGACAGACTTAAAGTGAATCATCATGGGTTAGGAAATAAGAGAAATTCAGGTACTAATTTAGAGCAGTAGGCATTCAATCAGGGATTAAGGAAGCACTCAACTGTAACTCTTCACCCGTGAGTAATATTAATAGAATGAGAGAGCTTTAAATAGTTTTGGTAAATCATCAGCAAGTGTCAGAGTGCTGGTTTTGGGGTAGGACTTAAGTCTTTAGACTCATTTCTGGAGTTAACTTGAGCATGGTTGGTTACCTCTGGCCTATTCTGAGCGAAGATGCCAATAAATTGGTCTGGTGATGGCTTATGTCCTTTAAGCAAGAGACAAGAGCCCAGGTACTCAGCACGATCAGACACCTAGGAGAGAGATGGGGGCAGGGGGACAAGTCAAGAACTCCAAAGAGACCAAATTAGCTAGAATGCCACATGAACAAAAGAATCTATCCAAAACCATGGACGTGACTTACCTGCTTGTAGGACAGCCATTTGTAGGGCTGGTTTGGTTTTCTATATCCCAAGCAAGGCCCATTGTCTAAAAACATGACATTTAAAGAAAATCAGCACCAGCTGCAAATCCTTTGGATCATAGAAGGTAAAGGGGCATTGGGAAGAGAAGAGACGCAGAGGAGGAGAAATCCAGTAAGGACATAGGCTTCTCTTATGTATCAAGGAAAGTCAAAGGTAGTAAGTACTCAGTTCTCAAAGGCAAAGAGAGTCGTACAAACTACATCTGAAACATTTAAGAAACACACTGAAACATTCAGCGTGGTTCAGTGTTGGAATATGTGACCTCTGTGGTAATGGGCATTTGGAGAAAACTAGGAGTATGAATTACCCACATGATGTGAACAAGTAAAAACCCGTAAGTAAACATGAACAGCCTACCTCTATCAGATAATCTTGGATTGAGCTTCCTTATCATATAAGAAATGTATGCTCATGAAAAATATAGGAAAAAAGATCAAAACATGGCTGTCAATGACTTTATCACCTAAACATTATTAACACGATACTGATTTTCAAAGTTCCCTTGTATAGGTGTACAGGACTATGTTCATTCCACAGATACGCTTTGGCTCCTACTTCCATCCCCAATTTGATATGAAAATTCCCATGTTATTATTTCCTCTTTGTAGAGATGTCAGTGGCCTTTTATGGCCACCCGAGGAAGAGCTTTGTGGCAGTGATTTTGCCTCATGGTGGCTATTTGGGTAATTTCCAAGTCTGACACCTGAAATAATGCTCTGATAAATATTTCCATATTGCTAATGTCAAATTCAGAACATTTCGTAGAATAGAGTCTCCGAAATGAAACAACGTGGTTGGGGTGGGCTCAGCGGTTGTGGTGGTCAGAAGAGCTCATGTTTTTGAGCCCCTGCACCACATCACTTAGCAGAGCAGTTGTAAATAAGGACTTTTCTCCCACCAGCGACACATCAAGTCATAGACACCCCAAAATTTCTTTTCCACATCCTGCTGGTTTGCTAGGTTTAAAAAGTTAGTACTTTAAATTTCTTTAACAACTATTCAAGTGGGATCTTCTCCCTTTTTTTTTTACTCTCTTAAATCATCTATTATGTGTTTTGCCCATTTTATACAAGAATGTCTCCTGAGATATTGAGGCTCATAAGGAAATACAAGAATATATATGGACCTGTGCACACACACAGATACACACTTGTCCATACACACATACATCTGCCTGCAATATCTTCACAATTCTGTCGTGCACTTGACATTAGAAGAATGAAACATCTGAAGAGCTCAAGTTTGGGAACTCCGCTTACCAGAATGAAGAGTAATGTCAGCCATGAGAGCCATGGTGGTGGTGCTGCGAGGTGTGGGACCTAACTAACCAAGAAGCCCCCACATCGAAGCCAGAGTGAGAGTCATTGAGAGAAAAGTAGAAGGGAAGGAAACTATACCGAGAGGTTTGAGTCAGATTCCTGAGGGGGATTCAGGTCTTGCCAAAAGGAAACATTCAGAGATAGAGTGACCAAGAATTCAAAGGCAAAGTGGTGACCCTACAGTCTAAGTGACAGAAGAAAAGGGAAAGAAAGTGGAAAGACAGAACCACTCTCGTGAAAGAGATATCTAAAAAATGAATGAGGAACCTGTCCACAAGAAACGTGAGGACTTTTTCTCTCTGCTGGAAGAGCTACATGACAACTCAAGACATCAGGGCTCATGCTGTTGCTTTCCCAGAGGCAAGGCAAATCCTGCTCCTAAGGTGCCCACAGCCACCACTGCACCCCCGAGAACACACCTCTGACAGTCTACCACTGCAGTCCCTCGTCTTAATATTCCTCAAGAATACTAGCTACCACTGATGGAGTGTTCTCTGTGCACGTTAACCAACTCTTGTTATCCCTAAGGTATGAAGCATCATGGAGGACTAGGGCAGTCTCTTCAAGCTCACTCAGCAGTAAAGGGAAGCAAATGTGGGGAAAACCATATGTCACTTCCCTAATGATGAATGTTCTTTGCCCCATGGCAAAGGACCAAATCGAATAATTGGTCCTCAGGGGCACCAACTGAAGTCTCATTAAACTCTGTGCCTTAATCAGTTTCAGCCTATTTAGCCAAAGTCCTGACCAGGCAACAGCCTAGCCTTTGATTCACATATTCAACTCAGACGTCTGTCTGTTCTAAAGGTGGGATCATCTACAAAGAGTGCACTGGTTAACTTCCTGGCAAAGTGGCTGCCCTCAGCTAGGCAGAGTTGAAACTCTGGCATGCAGAACCCCTGGGAAACTTTGTTCAAGATTCAGATTCTTAGGGTCTCACAGTGTAGAAATCTGATCCACTGCAGCAGGATGGTGCTAGGGGAGCTGTGTTTTTAAACATTGTCCGTAGTGGGTTCTCAACATAGACCATCTACTGGGTAGGAGTTAAAAGTATATGTTAGGGCAGGGGCGCATAGGTGGCTCAGTTGGTTAAGCATCCAACTCTTGATTTTGGCTCAGGTCATGATCTCAGGGTCATGAGATCAAGCCCTACATCAGGCTCCACGCTCAGCATGGATTCTTAAGATTCTCTGTCTTCCTCTACCTCTGCTCCACTGCCTCTCTCTCCCTCTCTAAAAGAAGAGGAAGAGGAAGAGGAAGAAGAAGAAGAAGGAGAAGAAGAAGAAGAAGAAGGAGAAGGAGAAGGAGAAGAAGGAGAAGGAGAAGGAGAAGGAGAAGGAGAGGAAGGGGAGGAGGGGGAGGAAGGGGAGGAAGGAGAGGAAGGGGAGGAAGGAGAAGAAGGAGAAAAGTATATGTTAGAGCTGAAGTATTCATCTCCACTTGGGACCAGATGTATCATTTTTCTATTTCTCATGACTGTTAGAGGAGACGCCATTTTAACTTTACCTGTTAAGTTTTAATTTGGTATTGAAAAAGATATTCTAAATGAAGGACCTTATTTGCCACATAACATGTACTAAATGGATTGTTTCTAGTTACAATAACAATACCATAAAGAAGACTCGATAAAGAGAATTTTGAGAAATAGAAAATTCCAAAGGCAAGTTTCTTATCTTAGCCATATAGAGTCTTAATTTGCCAAACAGTAAAGAAACGAATGGTTAGTTTGGGTTTTGTTTGTTATTTGCATGAAAGTCTAAATAAGTACTGATTTGGAGTCAGAAATACCAAGTACAGTCCCCTTTGGAGCCTTCATATAGAAGTTTTCTTTACAACCTTTCTTTGTCTGGAGGAGCAACTACTTTTTTTTTTTTTTTAAAGGATTTTATTTATTTATTTGACAGAGTGAAACACAGCTAGAGAGGGAACACAAGCAGAGGGACAGAGGGGGAGAAGCAGGCTTCCCGCCGAGCAGGGAGCCCGATGTGGGACTCGATCCCGGGTCTCCAGGATCATGACCTGAGCCGAAAGCAGTTGCTTAACCAACTGAGCCACCCAGGCGCCCCAGGAGCAACTACTTTTATAAAACACTTGAGACCTGACTGAAAATAGAACAATCTAGTCAAACAGATTTCAACATCAGCTTCAATATTTTCTAGTTCTGTCAACTTTGAAATGTTCCTGAACCTCTGAGTGTCTGTTCCTTCATTTTTGAAAGTAGAGGCAATAATAATTAATGCTTAAGGTTTAGGGGAGGTTACAGAGCTGGAACGTGTGTAGTGGCCGATACATCGGCACTTGACAGGAGTTGGTTGGTAAATATTGTCATAGTTAAAAGGCAGAAGAGAAGAAGGGATAAAAAATCACACAGGCAAGAGTGCCCAGGTGGCTCAGTTGGTTAAGCATCTGCCTTTGGCTTAATTCATGATCCTGGCGTCCTGGGATCGAGTCCTACACCAGGCTCCCTGCTCAGTGGGGAACCTGTTTCTCCTTCTCCCTCTGCCCCTCCTCCCAGGGTCATGCGCTCACACACGCTCTCTCTCTCTAATAAATAAATAAAATCTTTTTTAAAAAAGTCACGCAGGCAAGCCTATGTCTGGACAGAATATTACCAAAAAAAAAAAAATAGAGAGAGAGAGATAGGGACAAGTAAAAGGTGGTTGATTATGACAGGAAACTAGTGTACCTTGCACTATGCCCAATAATACAGATAAAAGTAGTGAGCCTTGATAAGTTCCAAATGAACCTGCCAAAGTCCCGAAGTAGCCTTTCTAAGGAAGCCCAAAACATCATCATCTTCTGCGGTAACTAACGATTACGGGCATGGGGAAAGGACAAGATAAGGAGTCAGGAGACCTGAATGCTAATTCGGGCTCAGATTCTGCATCTATAAATGCAGGGAATCACATTTATGAAAGTCCTGTTTCTGAACAAATATAATATACCAGTGAGTTAATCAAAATCCCTTCCTCCACATGGTTATCAGCTCTTTACCAAATTGACAGGGAAGTCTTCCTTATGTTAAATAACGGACAGATCCAGAGGGGCAGAGTGATTCTGCACCAGGTCAGACTCCTGGAAATGGAACAGCTGGGTCTGTCCTACACTGACGGTAGGACAAGTCTGTCCTACATTGCTTCTGGCACCCATTCTGATACTCTGCTACGTCCTCAACGTTTTGTACATCTGCCTTCAGACTACACTGGGGTTTAAGAAGCGAGATGAGGAGAAGCATCGGCGATGAGACCCCGCCCACCTCAGTCTTCTTGCGGTCAAGTTTAGACTGCCAGGCTTACCGGACACAGCAAGTCCTCTTTGGAAAACTTCATACATTGTCTTGGTATCGGAGTAGTAGTAACATAGTGGCTCGTTGCTCTTCTGGCCAGCGCCCTTCCGCGCCCCGCCCTAAGACACAAGACCAAGTTGAGGCCAAGCCTGACTCTCTCCCACCCTTTCCAAACCCTTATGCATTGAATTGAAGAGACCATCAATCCTGAACACTGAGGTCACAGGAATGACATCTTTATTATTTAACCAATTTTTAAGTCCCCAAATTGTAGTATTTCTACATTACAGAAGCCCAGTGACTGTCACAGTTATGTTTTTGGCAATCTCCCCATCCCCTCCCCCAACCCCCCATCCCCTAGAGGCAGATGCACACACACATGAGGAGAGAGCGGAGATAGAGTGTAGTTTTATGTTGTAAAAACATCTGCCAACCACACCATGTGCCAACCCAGTGAAACAGATACTATAGGTGCGCAGTGATTAAGACTGAATCCTAGTCCAGAACCTCTCGTGACTGAGAGACTCTGGAGTGGAGGGGAGGTGGAAAGGGAAAACATAAAACTATAACATCGTGAGCACATGCTGTAATGAAAATGTACTTTCTGGGAGCTGAGTCATGCTACCTGTTCTGTACTAAGGGGAAAGGCTGCAAAGAAATAATACTTACCAGGGACTTAGAAGATAAATAAGCATTTACGGAAAAGTTTATATAGTTTGGTAGAAGGGAGGGAAAGAAGAACAATTCGGAGTGAAGGAACAGCCTGAAGAAAGACACAGAGATGAAAAGACACGTTGCAGGGTCTGGTGGATGGACTCCGTCTATCCTATAAAGAGCAGGGTATCAGAGGAAGAGGCAGTAGCTACGGATGTGCCTAGACACAGCAGCTGGCACCACAAGATCAGGCTCTGATGAGGGCCCTGGAGCAGCAAAATGAACCACAACACGGTCTGACCTTCACACAAGTTAGTCTAGAGAGGGCTAGGCATCAGTTAAATAGAACATTCAAAAACAGTAGTTACCACTGATATAAGGGCTAAGGAAGGACAGGGTAACATAACACAACAAGAGCTCTAACTTCATCTAGAGCATCAGGGAAGAGTTCCAGATGTCACGTTAAGTCAAGGTGTTAACAGTAAAGTTCCCTGTCTCGTAAAGAAGATAGCGTCTTACTGTTTGTTTACATTGATGGGCTGAGGAAGAAGGAAAAAGGAAAGATGACTCAGACTCAATAAGAAGGAATGCATTTAACTGAGATAGAGCAGAAGGGGAAATAGGAAAGGGTGTGTGTGTGTGTGTGTGTGTGTGTGTGTGTGTGTGTGTGTAAGGGAGAAGATATGAAATAAAGAGAATTGTTGAGCTTCAGTGCCACTGAGATGGTCTGAGACTGGGGAGAGATCAGAACTAGAAAGTCAGATTCAGGTATCATAACATTTTAAGTACAATTTCAAGTTATGAGAGAGGAGGGATTTTTCTCTGCTGGGAAGATTTCACAGAGATTGGCAGACTATAATCTAGGGCCAGATCTGCCTTGTCAACTACTGTTACAAATAAAGGTTTATTGGAACACAGTGTGTTCATTCATTTACACATTGTCTGCTACTTTTATATTTTTTTCTTTTTTCTTTAAAGTGTTTTTTTTAAGATTTTATTTATTTATTTGACAGAGAGAGAGAGAGAGAGATCACAAGTAGGCAGAGAGGCAGGCAGAGAGAGAGAGGAGGAAGCAGGCTCCCTGCTGAGCAGAGACCCCCCCCCCCCATGCGGGCTTTGATCCCAGGACCCTGAGATCATAACCTCAGCTGAAGGCAGAGGCTTTAACCCACTGAGCCACCCAGGCACCTTGCTACTTTTATATTAAAACAGCAGAGTTAAGGGGCGACTGGGTGGCTCAGTGGGTTAAGCAACTGCCTTCAGCTCAGGTCATGATCCTGGAGTCCCGGGATCGAGCCCCACATCGGACTCCCTGCTCTGCGAGAAGCCTGCTTCTCCCTCTCTCACTCCCTCTGCTTGTGTTCCCTCTCTAGCTGTGTTTCCCTCTGTCAAATAAATAAATATAATTTTAAAAAAAACACAAACAAACAGCAGAGTTGAGTAGTTGCAACAGAGTCCATGTGGCCTGCAAAGCCTGAACAAGCTCTCTGGTCTTCAGAGGACAGATTTGCCAGACCCTGCCTTAGGGAATCAAGACAGTGAGGCGGAAACTCTAGATGAGAGGAGGAAAGAAGGTAAGTGACAAAGACTGTCTTGGAATTAGGAAGAAATCTCATTCAAGAACAATATGAAAGGAGTTTTAAGAGGAAAATTCTTAAGTCAATTAAGAAGAAGGCTGAAGGAGAAATCACTGAATTTCAAAGTTAGGTGATGAGTGAGCCAGAGGAGTTTGGGAAGATGGTGTTAGTAAAGGTCAGATCTCAGTGGGTTGAAGGTCAGGAAGGGAAATCAACACATCACTCTTAAAGAACTATAGCAGGAAAAGGGAAGATGGAAAGGAGGTGGTAGTTCTGAAGCAGCAGGATCAGCAGCATGAAAAGATGCCAACAAAGAACATGCAAACATCTCCAAATAAAAGTGTCGGTGGTAGAGTGGACATAACTTGGAGTAAGATTCCCTGGGCAGAGGAAAGACATTCCTGAAAAGATCAGAGCAGGTTAACCTTATAAAGTAACAGAAATGCTTTCTCTTCTGCAAGGGATTGAACATGAAAAAATGATGAGAACATTCTGGGAGTTTTCCCTTTGCTTGGAGATGTAGGAGGCTGTATGTTTTGCTGAGAGTCAGGGAATTGAGGGGAAAATCCCACTTCAACTTCTGCCAGTTTTAAGAGCGGATATTAACTCAAAGCCAGAATTTAACTCAAGGAAATAACTTCTTTATCATTCTCAGAGTTTGGGTATCTTAATGAAAACGTTCTCCTATCCCCAAAGCCCTGGCTCTATCATGTAGATCATAGGTCAGCAAGATTTTTCTGTAAAGTGCTAGACAGTAAAAACTTTGGGCTCTGTGGAACACATATGAACTGATTTTTTTTTCTTTTTACTTTTTTAACATATCTTTATAAAATGTGAATCTTTATAAAAATTTAAAAACCATTCTTGGATGGCTAGTTGCTCATAAAAAAGTGGATTTTGCCCACAGGCTGTAGTCTACCAACCCTGATCTTGATTATTGGTTTCATAAAACCCACCTGTGGTTTCATTTTTATCATAAAGCAAAGTATGCCAATAATCAAAGTTTAACTTCACAGATTTTTTCCGGTGATTGCTAACCTAAAAGGCTTACTTTCTCAACCTATACCTCATCCTCTTCCTGAGTTATCCCAAGGTCTTGAAGTACACTTTGTGCTTGATCAAACTAAAAAAAAAGATTGGTAAATTACCTCAATTCCCACAGACTGGTTGTTCAAATCCACAATAGGCAAGACTGGCTGAGGCCTATTGACCAGCCACAGGATGATGGCGACTCCAATGGTCAGAATGCAGACCAGTGCCGGCGTTGGAAGTGGGGAAAACAAGAAGTTAAAGACAAAAAGCATCTTTGTGGATAGCAGCAGGAAGTTCAGGCCTTAAAAAAAAAAAAAAAAAAAGAGGAAAGAAAAAGTTAGAGGAAATGACTGAAATTTTTACTCGACAGTTGTGTTTACAAAAGGACCTCCATGCCCGCCCCGCCCCCCAAAACATACACAGACTTCTAACCTTCCAAAAACCCAGGGTTGGCCTTCTCTAGCAGCAGAATCTCTCTTACTGTTTACTTTAACAATATTGAAAATAATAAAATGCATTCCCCACTTCTGCGACTTCACTGTCCTCCCACAGGCAGAAAGGATCAAAGGAAACAAGTTAATCATTCCCTCAACAATTTTATGAAGTGACTGCCCTTTTATTTTTGGCCCACTGGGCCAAGAAGAAGGCTTTCTGGACCCAGCCTAAGGTGGTAATCACAGGAGGGCACTCCAGAGACCCTCCCCTGCTTGCCCAGGCCTGCTGAGGGTCAGGAAGGACTGTTCCACCTAGATTTTTCTAGTACAAAGGAGAAAAGGGAACATCTGCAGAGGTGATTCAACAGAGTTTAAAAATCAAGCATTCTGCATGAAGGACATTTCCTGCTGACTAGATCTGCCTTGCTCATTGCTTTTTTGAAGCATTGGGAAAATCTCAGAGAGCATTTGTCCAAAGTCCTCTCCTCCAGGGAGCCTAGAGAAACCATTTTTACTGGAGGCAACATTGGCCAGGTTCATGGAAAGGGTCATGGAGAATGGACCTGACCACCGTAGCAAATGAACGTTGAAGGTTTAGGCCAGGAAGAGATCTCAAGGAACTGAAACCACGAAAGTTTGCCCCCACCCAGCTTTTCTGGTAGTTTCCAGCAAAGTTTGGCTTCAAACTTCTCTAGTAGCAGGAACTAGGGTCCAGGCAGGTCCTAGGAACCTACTCTGGCAGAGGTCATTTCTTCCAACTTTTGCCCCAAACCGCTTTCAGACTGGGCTGTTTGCATGGATCATGGAGTTTAAATCCAACCAATGTCAGGAAGTAGCATTTTAGAGGAGAGAAAAATTGAAGTTCCCGAGGGTAAAGCGACCTGTCCACGTTCACTCACCATTTCCCACTGCGGCTTTCCCACTGAAATCTACAAAACCACAACTCTTCTTTCTTCAGGAGTCTACCTATAGATTTCAAGGAGACCTAACCTGTCTGAAACCTTATAGGGAACAACAAAGGAATTTCAGAAGTTGTGTTCTTCAAAGTTTATCGTAGTATCCTAGAGAAGGCCAAACTTTGTCACTTAAAATCAAGAAAGCAAAGCATGCCTGATAAAAGGTTTCATCAGAGCAAGATCATAGGTGCTTGAGAAATTTGGGACAACTGCCTCTAGCGGCATCTGGAACTTTCTCCATGAAAACAAACACTTCTGTCTATCCTAATAAAGGCTACGGGGCCTGGGAATTGTGTGTGGGAACAGGATCGGGCACAAGAATCCTTTAGTCACTCATCTTCACATTCTTCTGCTCCCTGACAGGTTATTACCTGAACTGGGAGCAGTCCCTCTCCATTTTCTGGAGGAAAGCTGAACTTCCACAGACTGGGAAGACCGTCCCTCACGCTTTGGTTCCTCCCACATTGTGTTTAGGAGAAGAAAATGAAGACACAACAAAAACAAAAGCAAGGTCCCACAGAGGCTAGGTTGCCTAACAACGGGTGCTATTGTGACCACTTGCCAGGATTCCGAGAGCTGGGAATTTTGGAATCCAACCTGAGCTGGGCTTGTAGGGTGAAGTGGCACTTCCAGGAGACAGAATGTGCTCGACAGCCAGCCATGTAGAACTGTGCTGTTCGCCAGGTGGGGAACAGGGCGGCCCCAGGGGAAATTGTGAAATTAAGAGTGGGCAGCAAGCGCTCCAAGGAGGAGAAGCCTGCTTTGCGCTCTCCCACCGTGAGGACGCAGCCCTTCCCCCCAGCCTGGTAGTGTCTCCTGATCTGGGATTCTCTCCTCTGTCCTAATCACACCTTCAAATTAAGAGATTCTTACCTTCGCTCCCCTTCTCCTCTGCCGGGAACAAATTGTCGCACTAAAGACTCTTGCTTTCTTCTTGCAGATGGCAAATTAACATTTTAATAAGAGACTTTGCAAACAATGTCTTCAAAAGAGAACCTCAAGGCAAAACTGCTGTTTGAGGTGGTCGGTGGTAAGGAGGAGAGAGGTTGGAGAGCCCGCAGGTAGCAGGAAGGGAGGGGAGGAGAGAGAGGGAACCCGTGAGGGGTCTAAAGGCAGCACCTGTTTTCTACCCCAGGTGATTGTTACCACTCCATCAGGGGAGCCCAGGATCACCAGATGATCAGACTTTTTTCTCCCTGGAAAACCTGGAACACTGGATTTTTGTGAAACCTCAGTTTTTACTAGTGGTTCAAATAGTAAGTCTGGTATGAGGCAAACAAAAAGACATCCGGCTTAATCTGGACCACGGTCTATGGGTTCTTGCGCCCTCCTGTTAGAAGTACTGCAGTACCCGGCCCACAAATACCACGAGCAGAGTGCTCTGTTACAAACAAGCGAGATACTTGCAAGCGTCCGGTAGCAATTCCAGGACAATGAAATACCTTGTTTACACTGGCACGGGATTTTATCTGCAGAAGGTGCTGAAGGATGTGCCTGTTGTCAACTAAAAGAGCTTACTCTGTCCGCAAGGGCAAATCACGCAGCCAATTCAAATAAGGTATGTACAGAATTTCAGACCGTTCCCTCTCTGTTTCCCCACATTTTTTTAAATCGAGGTTAAATTCGCAGAAGATAGAATTAGCCATTTTACAAATGTACAGTTCCACAGCATTTAGTACACTCGTGATGTTGTACAACCGTTGCCCCTAGTTACGTCCAAAACAGTTTCAGTTAAGTCCCATTTTCTTTGAATGAAGTCCTTACATGGACCCTTCTGCTATTCCAGTTTTGGGTCAACTGTGTTTATTGCTCGGACGCTTTCAGGCTACCCCTTTAGCCTACAAACAATGTTTGTTTGATAGTCCCTTTGCTTTGAAAGATTTTATTTTTCCTATATGTATTCAGCTCTCTAACTACAAGTCAATTCCCTTAGAGCCTCTGTATTTGCCCTTTCCTTTGCCTAAAACACTATTCCCCAGATCAGGAATGGTTGTTTATTACAGGTTGGGTCTCAACTCAAATGTCACTTCCTCAGAGACTCTCTGACCCCCTATTCAATATTGCCTTTCCACTCCAGTCACTATCACAGAATCTTGTTTTCCTTTCTCCACGACACTGTTCGCTATCTGAAACAGACCTGCTCCCTTATCATCTGTTGCCCCTACCTAACCGATGTTCTAATCAGAACCGGGATTTTGTTTTGTTCACCTGTGTCTCCAATGCCTACACCATGCCTGGCACATAGTTCGCTTTCAATCAGCGGTTATTGGGGGAAAAATGACCAGTTTTCTGGTTCAGAATTGTCTGCCTTAAATATTCTGTGAATCCATTTTTCCCTTAGTAAAACTCCCACTCCCAAGCTCCCAAATCTTAGATCATCAAAAGTCACTCTGGCCAGTCTTGAGATGGATACTCCCAAATCAGTATTTAACACAGTACTGGGTTAGGGATGGGAGGGTAAAAAAGGGGTATTTCTAACGCATATCGAGGACTACTCAGGATGAATATAATCCTCTGAGTTGAAAAAAAAATACAGGATGAATCTTATCAAATGAATCTACAGTAGTGAGCAGGAAATCCAGCCTAGAAATAAATAACTGTGGTTTCTGGAGTTCAAAGAATAATAAGGCAAATTATCTTTGCTTTTAGGCCTGAAGAACTCATTATTTTCTGTGCAAAGATGAGATATAAAGTTCAACTATGAGCTTTTGGTGGGGGGAATCTACCTTCTAGGAAGTGGTATCCTTATTTGGATTTAATTGGTTTCTCTATTCCCTTGCATGTATGGACTCAGTCTGTGGTGATAGAGAGCTCATTAAAGGAGAGACCAGAGTCCCAGGTTCTTATACCCAGTTGGTTAACACATTCTTCTGTACCAAATGCCTTGCTTTCTCCTAGAGATGAGGTTCCAGGGCTTCACAAATCGTAATGACTCCAGAGGGGCCTGCATGTGATTTGGGAGGATATATATGAAAGTCTGTCCTTTTTGGTTGGGTTTGAAGTCACAGCCCAGCCCTCCTAAATTCCTGCCACCTCCACTTAGGAAGCCTCCATCTCAGTTCTTAACCACATAATCAATATTTCTAGACAAATTCCAAAGTAATGGCAAAAGATCAAAAGAACATTGTAAGCTGATAGTCTTATGAAAATAACCTTTTCCTTAACTAATGCAACAAACATGGGGTGGCTCAGTTGGTTAAGCGACTGCCTTCGGCTCAGGTCATGATCCCAGAGATCTGGGATCGAGCCCCACATCGGGCTCCCTGCTCGGCGGGAAGCCTGCTTCTCCCTCTCTCGCTCCCCCTGCTTGTGTTCCCTCTCTGGCTGTGTTTCTCTCTGTCAAATAAATAAAATCTTAAAAAAAAAAAAAAAACTAATGCAACAAACATGAAACAGGCATTCTATCGTAAGACCCTTCACCCAATATCCTCAGACCCTGCCGTAAGGGCTTTTCACCTTTTCTTACACCAGTTTACTCTTCTATGTCAAATGTAGTTTTCTTCTATTAAGAAAAGATAACATAATTTGAAACGATCCATTTCACAAAATTTAAGCAGAGAGAACCTGAATATGGAAAAGCATTGACTTCTAAAGAGGACAAGTCTTAACTCCTCGTGCCGTTTAAAATCATGCAAGGACCAAAGGGTCGGCATTCAGTTCTATCCGAGATAAAATGTGTTGTCATATTTCAATTAAAAAAAAATAGCTGAGAGGGAAATCCTAAAAACACTCTAAGAAAAGAAGAGGCAATTACAAGCCATGAAATAATTCAGTAAGGTGGCCAATTACCAAATCAGTAGCCAGAAAGTCAATGGCTTTCCTTGATTTCCTGCAAATAACTAATTCAAAAATAATGGGGAAAATGTCATTCACAATAGCATAGTAATAAATGTGTAAAGGCTCGATTTATAAAGTTTAGATCTGAAGGACATAGTAAGTTTTGAAAATTGCAAATACATACTTAAAATAGTCAAGGGAACCCCATATTCCTAAATGTATCTAAACATTTAATGTGACTCTAATAAAGACCAAAGTGAATTATTTGGGAATTAAGAAGTTAATTCTAAAGTTCACCCAGAAAAACAAAGCTTACTGTGGAGTCAGAAAATTTTTGAAAAATAGCAGGAATTGGGGTAGGGGAACAGAGTTAAACATTACCAAATTTGCTTCTATACTGCTAGAGAAGTTTCCTATTGGTCGCAAATTAACAAAACTATGTAACAAAATTATCCTGAAACTCCCAGTAGATATATTATCATATATTAAATTGCATTTCAAATAAAGATAGATTTTTTTCATGTAAATAAAAGTGTGGAGACAACTGGCTAGCCATTCAGAGTGAAGACATAAAATGGATTGCTACTGTCTTACTCCTACAACAAAAATAAGTATGAGATGGATCAAGACTTAAATATAAAACAATGGCAACCCTAAGAGTGTTTGGGGATAAAAAGTATGAGGGATCTTTTTTTTTTTAAGATTTTATTTATTTATTTGACAGAGAGAAACACAGCCAGAGAGGGAACACAAGCAGGGGGAGTGAGAGAGGGAGAAGCAGGCCTCCTGCCGAGCAGGGAGCCAGATGCGAGGCTCGATCCCGGGTCTCCAGGATCATGACCTGAGCCGAAGGCAGGCACCCAACCAACTGAGCCACCCAGGCACCCTGGGTTTGTTTGTTTGTTTTTTTTTTTAAATATCAGGACATGAGGAAGATTCAAAACAGATACAAAACCTAGAAACGATACATGAAAACATTGGCAAGTTTGAGCTATAAAATTTTAAAAAATATCTGCCCTGCAGGAAAGATACCGGAGACAAAGAGTAACTGGGAAAAGTATCAAGGAGTTTGCCTGTCTACAGAGGTCATTCCCTTAATAAGGAATGCTCCAACGTCAATGAAAAACACAAGACAGCACAATGAAACAAAAGGCAAAGGTCGGACCAGAACATTCCACAGCAAAACACTCATCTTTGTGTATAGTTTTAAAAGTTGCAAATGTCTTTTCCCCACCTGTGAGATTAGCAATGAGGAAATTGTGTAAAATGCTCTCTTTTTTTAAAGATTTTATTTATTTATTTGGCACAGAGAGAGATCACAGGTAGGCAGAGAGGCAGGCAGAGAAAGAGGAGGAAGCAGGCTGCCTGCTGAGCAGAGAGCCCGATGTGGGCCTCCATCCCAGGACCCTGAGATCATGACCTGAGGAGAAGGTAGAGGCTTTAACCCACTGAGCCACCCTGGCACCCTATCAAATGCAGTCTTAATCAGAGAAATGTAAATTTGGTGCAGTCCCCTTAGAGATGAGTCTGTTGCCTTCCACCACTGTTTAAAATGTGTGCCCGTTGGCCTAATGACCCTATGAGTAACTTATCCTGTAGAAAAACATCAGTTCACTGAAATACATCACAAATGGCTGTGTAAGGTCCTGGCTGGGGATGTGGGCTCTGAGTCAGATTAGTTGGGCTCGTACTCTGCGTGATCATCTTCTTTGTGACCTGGGTTAGATAACCTCTCTGTGGTTTTTTGTTTGCAGACTAACAATGATAGTATCTCCCTCAGGATTAAAGGCGTTAATGTGCCTGTAAAGTACTTAGAACAGTGCCTGGTGCACGGACTCAGCCATCCGTCCTTCTGTTCATCATCATTGTATCTGTAGAATCGTTTATAATGCCAGAGACCAGGAAAGCCTCCCTTGCTAGACTAGCCATATAAATTACAGCACGTCTACACAGGGGTACTCTTAGCAGGTATTAACAAGAATCAAGCAGATCTGTGGGTACCGATGTGGAAAGAGCTCTATGATAAACTGCAAATAGGAAGAAAAAAACCACTTGGACAAATATGTATGTGTGTTTCTGAAAGTATATTCCTCATAGGAAAAGACAGACGGATGAGGAGAAATCATTAATGGATTTTCCAGAAATTTTCGAGGATTCAGTCATTCAGCCAAAGATATTTCAGGGCTTGGCTGTATACTGGCATCGTTTCAGTGCTGGGGACCTAGAAGTGAAAACCTTCCCCTTGTGGGTTTATATTATTGGTGAGTTTGATAACAAGTCTGAACAATTCATTGCAAGATTATATAGTATACGGAATTAAAAAAATAGAATCGGGAAAGAGGATTGTGGACAGCAGGGAGGTAAGTTTTCAAGTAGGTCTCATTGAGAAGACGACTTGGGAGTATACACTGTTTAATCTGAAATACGCATGCTGTAAAAAAAAAAAAATGAAGCTAAAAACCAACATCTCCAAATCACCCCACCTCTGGCTGAGGCAGTGGACTTAGAAAGTTCCAGCACGGCGGGTGGGGGCGTGTCAAGTGACAGCGCCTGAGAACACAGCCTCTGCTCCGCTTCTGCAAGTGAGGCCTCCCCACCACCAAAGCCACACTCGACACACGCGGCCTTTCCGCGCGCTCACTTGCTCTCAGCCACACAGCAAGCGGCTTTGGACAGCAGCTCTAGAGGTAGAAAGGTTTTTATATTCATTTCTTTGGCAGTTAAAGAGCTAGCACAAAGGGGAAGGCTGAGTCAGTGGGGCAAATGGGCCCCCAAAGGGCTTCTTTCGACACTTAGAGAAGAGAGGCTGGCTTAGGATCCTGACCTGAGCACCTAGGGTGCTCAGGCCACCGTCTGCATTAGCCTTCTCCAGCAAAGCGGTGCCAAAACACCGGGCACAGGCATCTCTGTCCATCTGGGGCCTGGCACCCGACCGCTCTGAGATGCACACGCCTGGGGATGTCCCCAGGTAGATGAGAAAGGGTCTCCTTATCTCCACAGGGTCATGCAGGGCAGAGCAGCTGGCATTACCAAAGGCGATCCCTCTTAAAACCCAGAGGGTGACTGAGCAGTTGTTTCCATACTATGGAAAGATTCTGTGAGTTTTTAAATAGTTAACATAAGAAAGGGATATCAAGATCACACATCCTGCTTTTCCTGGCCCAACTGCGAGGCCATACCCAATGACTCCAATTTGTAAGGCAAGTGGCAGGGAATGGGGAAAGGGCTAGGTTTGAAATAGGATTCCTGGCCTGCAGGCCAGCACACCATATATCATGGTCTTCAGAGTGTATCCATTGGTAAGATCTTTGCTGCTGAATCACGTGGGGAAAGTTCCAGGAACCAGAGCTTCGGAGGGTTGTACAAACTGCAGCAGGATCAGTTCTGTCCTGGGGTTTGGGAAGCTCCCTGTGACTCAGTGGACACCTTAGTCATGGGGCTGCCCAGGCACAGGCTGTCTTAGCCTTCAGATTCTACTGCACCCAGCATGGGGTGGTTCATGGGAATCCTCTGGGTGCCCGTGAATCACTTTCCCTGTTCATTCAGTTCAGAGAAGGGAACTAGGGAGAGGCATCTGTTGAAGGAAACAGGTTTCGGAATTCAGTCTCGCAGTGACATGATGGGCTCCTATCCACAGAAGGGGCAGAGGTGGCTGACCCCTCCTTAGAATGCCACAGCCAGAGTCTTCCTGCCCCGGCACGGGCAGCGCTATGCAGCTCGACCTGAATGAGCTCAAGGGCCACTGACTCTGCAAACATCTGAATATACTACGTACCAGGCGGTGTGCTCAGCATGGGGGAAAGCACACATAAACTATAGTCTACCAAGAGCTAAAACCAATCCCCTGGTAGTAAACAAATGGACCAGGGCATATACCCCAGACTTGGGAGCATCTGGTGGACTAGAGAAGTGTGTGTGGCAAGAAATATATGTATTCTCTGTACTTCAAGTTTAGTTATAAATTTACATATTTGCATAAAGCAAACAAAGGTCTTAGACCCACTGTGTGCCTAGCATTCTGCCATGTGCAGAGGGACAAACACTTAGAAGATGTATGTCTTGCCCTCTGCGGACTTAGGGGTCTATCAAACACCGAAAACACAGAAGGATTCAGTGTGTGGGGCGAGCTAATAAGTCTGAAGAAGGGAGGGCCTAATGTAGACTGGAGTGGATGAAGGGGGATGTATAGAGCACTAGACTCTCAAGGATGTGGGGGTTTTGATCCCCTGGCTTTATTGCCAACAGTCTCATTTCCAAGGTCAATTAAAGAGGATGACCCCATCAATTAAGCCAATGGCTAATGTGTCCCCAACTCTAATTCTAACCAGGGTCGCTGTCACCAAACCATCCTTCTCAACTGTTACCTGTATCTCTCCGGACTTTTTTTTTTTTTTTAAAGATTTTATTTATTTGACAGAGAAAAACACAGCCAGAGAGGGAACACAAGCAGGGGGAGCGAGAGAGGGAGAAGCAGGCTTCCCGCCAGGCAGGGAGCCCGATGTGGGACTCAATCCGGGTTTCCAGGATCATGACCTGAGCCGAAGGCAGTCGCCCAACCAACTGAGCCACCCAGGCGCCCCATCCGGACTTTCTTTTTTTTTTAATGGAGAGACAAGTTATCACATTAGGTTGGATATACTTTTAAGTGGAAGGTGAGGGGGAAAGGGAACAGCCTGATGTGAGGGGAGAGATAAAGGACGGCTCGAGGCACTAATGTGGGACAAACATCCTATTTGGGAAAGGGAGACTATAGTTTCTGTGACAAATCCCACCAGGTCTGAGATCGGCACAGGCGACCTGGCTCTACCGCAGTTCTTCCGGAAAACCACAGCCAGCCGCCCTACCCTGAGGAAAACCTCACCTCAGGAAGCACCCCCAAAGGCTCCCCAAACTTGTTGCTGACCAAGTGGATGATGGGACAAGTGGGGTCAGGGGACTCAGTCCCAGAAGTCCACTGGACTTGATAAGAGAGCTTGTAAAAAGATAGTGTGGACAAAGGGCTAGGCCCCCATCACCAAAGCGGGCTAAAAGCAGTGATGTGCAATGTTGTAAGAGAGGCCTTCCCTCCCGGCCTCCTGCAGAGTCAGCCCTCCTGCTGCCTTGTCTGCCAGCGGTCAGGGGTCACTGGGGTCAAAGTGCAGATAGTAAGCTTTATTGCCAACAGGCTAATTTCCAGCAGCCAACTTTCAAGGCCATTGCGTGTTCGGGCGCCAGGGTGCTGTTCCGCCCCTCGTGCGGCCCTGGGGAAGGGTGCATATAGCCACTGAGCCCCCGTTTCCCTTAACTGCACATAAGAAGGGACAGGTGACAGTTCCTGCTTAAAAGAGATACTGTACACTGTCCCCTCAAGGGCACTGCTGGGTACGCGGGAAGTCCTCAGGAAGACTGGCTCCCTCTCCCCTTGGACCTCCCCCAGTGTCTGACTCCTTGTCAAGTATCAGACCTTCTATCCTGAGGCTTCCTGAAAGAGAAGCGACCACCAAGGCCTTCATTCTTTAACTGCCGTCTGACTTACAAGCAAAGGTCTTAACTCTCATTTCTATTTAAACAGAGGATTTCTTATTGGAGAAGGCATCGCGCACCTCTGAATTCTGACCCAGCTCTCTCCTCTGACCCTAGCCCACCCCTGTATCCTGTCCCGTGGAGACTCACTACCTCCCACCTTGTAGGGCAGACTGATCCATGGAGACCCAGACACCTGCCACCAGCTCCCACGAAGAGAGATGAAATCCTGACCTGGCCACGGCCGTACCGGGCCGCTTGACCTTCCAAACTTCAAAACTCATATGTTTATTCAGACAACGTAGGTTAAGAGCATAAGACATGTCAGGCCCTAGGTTTCTAGGGGAAGAGCGAGTGATAGAGTCCTCCTTTGACATGGAGGAGAGAAAGCCCTGGATTGTGTCTCTAGCAGAGTGTGACAAGAAAAATGCTGGCCAACTCAGAGCCGCTGGGGACAGGTCATCAGGTCTGAGAATCACCTCAGGCTGCACACCCAGGGAGGGTTGGTGCATTTCCTGCCAACAGTATGAGGCTGGTAGGAATAGAACCCTCATTCCTGTTTTCTAAACAGCTGCCAGATCCTGGTTGGGGAAGTTACCCGCCTAGAGGTAGAAGCCGCCCCCGCCATGGTGCAATTCGTTATGACATCATTTAAAGTGAATAATGTGGTGGCATTTAGTGCATTCACCATGTTGAACAACCGCCACTTCTATCTAGTCCCCAAATCCTTCTGTCGCCCCCAAAGGAAACCTGTGCCCACTAAGCACTCAGTCCGCGTTCCTTGCCCGACCCCTGGCACCGTCCATCTCCTTGCTTTTTCTATGGTTCGAAGTGGGAGGATTCTCAAAGGAGAGGTTTCTCCCAGTTTCTAGTTCTTTGGTCAAGGCACTAAACTAGTCTCATCTGGAATTTTCTTCTTTTCTTCTTCTTCTTCTTTTTTTTTTTTTTTAGATTTGTTTACTTGAGAGAGAGAGAGAAAGAGCACAAGCAGGGGGAGGGGCGGAGAAGAAGCAGACTGGAGAGGGACTCCATCCCACAACCTCGAGATCATGACCTGAGCTTAAAGCAAGAGTGGGGCCCTCAAGCGACTGAGCCACCCAGGCACCTCTAGACTCATCTGGAATGGAGACAAATTTGCTTCTATCACCACAGGATCCAGAGTGTAAATTCCAGCTTCAGCCTTTCCAGAGCATGTCTACTTTCTCTATGGGTAAGCCTCAGATTCCCCATCTGTGAAACGACCAAGCTATTTCACAGAACTGTCTGGAAGATTACAAGATAACCCCCCCCAAACCAAAAAACAAAAACAAAAAGCTAACACTGCCCCACAGAAAACAATGAATGGAAGCTGTCAGATTTGCAGCTCTAGAAAAATGTCCTCCTGAAAAGTACTAATACATAGGTGAACTCAGTATGGGTCCAGGTCACCACATATGAAAATCATTTTACAAATGTGATTTTCTAGAAATCAGAAGAAAGGCTAACTGTGCACAGGAGTGGCTGGAGCCTGGTTTTCAGCAGCAAACAGACCATAGCTTTGATCCCTGTTTGGTCTTGGAAAGTTATTTCACTTCTCTGAGCCTCCTCCGCCATAACATGGTGAAACCACCCACATAAGCTTATCTTAACGAAATATTAAGAGCAGCTCTTCTGGGGGCGCCTGGGTGGCTCAGTTGTTAAGCAACTGCCTTCAGCTCAGGTCATGATCCCACTTCCTGGGATCGAGCCCCACATTGGGCTCCCTGCTCAGCTCAGCCAGAAGCCTGCTTCTCCCTCTCTCACCCCACCCCTGCTTGTATGCCTTCTCTCGCTGTGTTTCTCTCTGCCAAATAAGTAAATAAGATCTCAAACACACACACACACACACACACACACACACACATACACACACCCCAAAAACAAAAAAAAACATGCTCTTATGAGCTGGTGCTTACCCTGCTGCATCTTCCTTCTCTGCTTTTATTCTCAGACCCTGAGTCTCCCTATAGAATCAGCGGCCCCTGCTGTGTGTTTAGCACTTAAGTATTCAATGATACACTGATGTTATAGTGGGTGGTTTTGCCCTCGAAGAGTTGGAATACAGCCTGGGAGAGAAGACTACTTTGGGTCAGGATCTAGCCAAATACCTGGCTGAAATATTCTGTTTAGATAGTATGTGTGCATGTGTGTGTGTGTGTGTGTGTGTGTGTGTGTGTGTGTGTGTGTGAGTGAAGTCAGAATGTGTTTATCTGGGGGTACACCTACTTTGCATTGTGCTAGAATCTCTACCACTTTCCCATTATTATATATCATCTATTTAACTCTTATCTGCCTGTTCTGTAAGCATCTGTGGCCTTTGTTTTCTGTTCTTTTGATTGTGCCAAGCACACAAGTGATGCCTACAAGAACTTTTCCATGCCTCTTTCAAGACTGTTCTGTGTTCATCTCAAATCCTTATCAATGGGAGAGAACCGCGACCAAGTCATTTCCATGCAGGAACATAAAGGGAGGGGTCAAGACAAACCAATTATTCCATTAAAAAAATTTTTACTGAATCAATTTTTTAAAAAATTAAATGTTATTATTTTTTCAGACTCTGCTGCTGAAGGAAAATTCCAGTTGCCTACAGGTTGGTGCTATAGATTCACTCTTCCTTTCCAAACCACCAAGCAGATGAATAACCATGCAAGGTAACAAGCCCCAACCATGGAGTTCCTTCCTCCAGCTCACTCATTGAGGGTCCTTAAAGTCCACCTGAGATTCAACTTGTAGCCCTACCCCTGAAACAGAACTAAATTCATCCAGAAACCCTCTGTCCTCCATTCATTAAAACGTCTCACCAGAGGAGTCAACGTTCACAATGAAAATTGAAGAGGTCTCACATGTAGTTTGCCTCCCCCAGGAGAGGCAGGAAAAGGAAAGAAAATCCAGACCACCACCCCTCCCATTCCTCCTTCCCTTTGCGCCTGATAAGGAGGGTTTAAAGGTGTCCCTTAGAGACCTGAGGAAGGGGGTGGGGGAAGCCGGGACATGTGCCAGGAACCCGGCAGGCTCTAGATTGGCTGAAGCGGGGGTGAGGGGTGAGGGAACCCATCCGGCCTCTGCCACATGCTCCCCAGACCCCTTGCTAAGTACCTGCTCAGGACGCTCCCCTTACCCTGGGAGGGGGCTGCATCTCTTGGTGCTTCCTGTGAATGGGGCTTTCTGGCTCCGGGTTCTTCCTGGCACAGAGTCCCTGGCCCTCTTCCCTCAGCCCCGGCTCCTCCAGGCACAGGCTGGCTTCAGAGCATCCCAGCAGGCAGGTAGCCACGGCTCCGAGCGTGCCCCACGGTGCCCTGCCTGAGCTGTCCCGAGTCAGGCCATGGCTGGGCTTTCTAGCGTGCTCGTGCTCGGGGACCTCACTTCCTGGTTTTTCTTTCACAAATGAAAGTGGAAGCTGTTCTGGACAGGAGGAGAAAAGCCGTCCCAGCCGCCCTGGCTCCTTTTCAAAGCCTCAGCCCTAGCCCTAGGGCTGAAACAACAGCTAGCCAGCTCCCCACAATTCACCTTTGCTCCTGGGTCTGACACCCTGAGACCAAGACAGAACAGGCAAACTAAATTGAATGGAGGTGCCCCGAGCAGACGGCCTGTGCCAGGAAGGGGACACTGCTCCCCCCTAGGACTTCCAGGACAGGGAGCTCAGCCCTCACAGCATCCCTCCCGATGGTGGGGCACCTGGCATGGGGTCGCCCTCCTCCAAGCTTCACGGCCCTCTCCGTGCACGCCCCCCCCCCCACCGGCCTCAGTCCTCAGGCACTTCCAATAAAGTTAACAAAATAAGCAAGTCAGGAACGACAGGGACATGGACAGAGAGCTTGTGTTGTTCTCCTCTGACACATCAGCTCATCCTTTTCATACCTCAAAATAGAAAAATTCTAGTCCACTGCCTCCCCCACCTCCCTAAATTAAAGCCGGGACCTTTTGGAAGGAATGCAATAAGCATTCCACGCACTGTCAGATTGATCCCGCATCTTGTAGCTTCTGGAAAACCCACTGTGCCCTCGTGAGCTGGTAACAAGAAAAGGCAAATCACTCCTTCGTGTTATAAAAATTGTTCGGAATGTGGAAGGGTCCTGGAGATTGGTCTGCAGGACATCAGGACCTGCAGGAGTCTCGTCGGACTCACCTGAGGCTGGGACCACAGAAGGGCATGAGAGCTTCTGTTCTTAAATTTGGAGGCAGAAATCATAAGTTCTTCTACTCCCTCCTACTTCTCCCAACACCCCAGAATCAAGCAACACTTTCTCTAGCCTTAGTCACTTCAAGAAGACTTCCATTAAGTTCACCATGAACCTGGCCCTTTGTCAGAACTAGGTTAGGATTCATTCTCTCTACAGAGAGGAGGTCCTAAAAAACCTCAAACTTAAAAAAAAAAAAAAAAAGCCAGGGTGGGGTATGCTGCAATCTCAGAGACGGGAGCTGATCCCTTGGCCTCACAGGAGCCCACTTTAGACATGGAAGAAAGTGGAAGAAAGACCCACTATGGGAAGAGGAGGTTAGCCGCCCTGCCAGTCTGTCTCCTGGGTCATCTCACACCTGAAGGGACCCTGGGTTTTGCTTAGTTTCAGGAGTTCATTCCTTTAAGAAGCAGCTCCCTCCAGCAGGGAGTGGAATAGGTGTCAAGGCTCAGCTATTCTAACATCCTGAATGTGGGCTGCATTTAACAGGGATGAAGAGCCTGGGGCCAGAGGAGCCCCCTTCCCCCAACCTTCTTTCTTTCTTTCCTTCCTTCCTTCCTTCCTTCCTTCCTTCCTTCCTTCCTTCCTTCTTTCCTTCCTTCCTTCTTTCCTTTCCCTTTCTCTCTCTCTCTCTCTCTCTCTCTCTCTCTCTCTCTCTCTCTCTCTCTCATCTGTCCTCCTTCTTTCTTCTTTTTTTTTCCTGTTTTCCTCCAAGACTGGATGCTCAAGTTCAGAAGTACCTAGGCACCTAGGTCATTTACAAACACTAGCCGGAGTTGCACGACACTCCCAAGATTTCAGGAAATAATGGGGGGTTTTTGGAAACCCAGAAAACTCTGCATTAGGCAGCAGCAGCCTAGAGGGACAGACTGATTGGGACTCGAATCCTAGCGGCACCACCTCCTAGGTAGGTAAGCCCAGGCCATGCTGTTGAACAGCCCAGAGGCCCTTTATTCATCTGTGGAAGGGGAACAGTGCCTTCAGCCTTATAGAAGGTGGCGGGTGGGCAAGGAGATGCAGGTCACACACCTAGTACGGACCCCGGTACCCAAGACAATGTCTGCTAAGGGTTCTCTTCCCCTAGTCCCTTCCAAATGGGATTCACTGCCACGAGCAGCTGGCAGATAGCCTTTGTAACCATCCTGACAGAGAAAGTTTTGAATGCAAGATGGAGATACATAGCTTGACTCTGTCTATAACCCTTAATGAAGGCTTTTAGCCCTGTATTAGTTTCCATTTAGTGAAATTAACAACTCTCTCTCCCAACTCTGCCCCCTGCCAGCATTCTTCTAGCCGCGATGTCTCCACCCCCTTTCCAACTGGTTTCCACACAAATCAAATGAGATTACTCCTTAACCAAGTATAATCTCATGTGGGAAAAGAGCCCTTAGATGGGGAAGAGACCCAAGCCTCACCTTCCCACCCTTGTCCTTAACTGTCCCATAAATGTAGAAACTACAGAGTAAGGAGAATTACTGCAGCTTACCTTGTGAGAATATGCTCACTTGTTGTGTCCAGAAAATGCCCCCTCACGGCCAACTGCCCTGGTTCATTCAGACACTTCTGCCCCTTCCACATCTGAAGCCAGTGTGTCCTGTCCCAAGAGTGACACACAAGCTTCCCTGGAACCTTTAAACCTGTTGCAATAGAGGTTCAAAGGTAGAAATGACCTGCTCGAACACATGGAGTAACAGTGACACACGTAGAATTTGGCAAAAGGTTAAAACAGAGATGGTTATGCAAGGGCTGAGGAGAAAGAAGAAGAAAAGACAGCTCTCTGCTCCGAAAGCTAACACTTAATAAGCAAAACCTTTATAAAGCCCATGGTTCAGGGGAAAGGAAGAGGACAGAAAGTGCTCTGCATCTGCATTGGGGACAGAATCCCTGAGACTATGACAGGAAGAGGAAGGTCTAGCAAAGGAAAGGGGAAAACTGGCTTCTGGAGTTGAGGTTGAGAGGAACATGGGAAGCCAGTTTGGCCCAAATTAGAACTTTAAGAATCAGGTAAGCAGAGGTCTGCATTTCAAGATCAGCCTTCTTCTAGAAGGGGCCAGTGACCCCCTCCAGAATTAGAACATTTCCAAGACAGTGAAACAAGGAAAATCATTGTAACATCTGGACTGGGGGACAAGCCTACCTGGGTTGTATTTAGAATGCGGAGTCACAGAGGCAGACTTCACCTCCCAGAACTCAACAAGGCCCTCGAAGAAGCACATGGCTATTTCATCACCATTCAACCTCTGCTCTCTCCATCTTTTGGAAAAGATTTATTTTAGAGAGACAGAGAGAGAGTGTTTGTGCATGGGAGGAGGAGCAGAGGGAAGGGGAAAGAATCTCAGGCTGACTCCATGCTGAGGACAGAGCTGAACACAGGGCTCCATTTCATGACTCTGAGATCATGACCAGAGCTAAAACCAAGAATCAGACGCTTAACTGACCAAGATACCCAGGCACTCCTCTCTCTGTCCATGCTGAGGTCACTAGTCACCATTTTTGGTTCTAAAATCTTTAAGACTGCAGGGCACCATTAATGAACAGAAAGGAGATAAAAGAGGCTCACAGATTGTGCTCAGTTTCTGTGTTATAGCTGAGGGCACTAAGATCCTTTCAAGAGAAGGAAATCACCTAGAATTATACCCTTAGTTCATTGTGAAAGCCACACCTGATCCCGGCCGCAGACAGCCACCGCAGTGCCTTTGCCCCGCTATGGCTCTGCTTCTTTGTTACGGATTCATTTAACCACCAGCAGACCTCAGACCCTCGGGGTCTTGGACTGACAGAAATGGGGGGGCAATTCTGCTTTGGCTGTCTTCTAATTGCATTCAGTTAGCCAGCTAATAACACCGAAGTCAGAAGCTGATCCCTTGTCCTACGCCCTCCTGTGTGAAGGGGGGCCTCCACGGTAAGTGTTAGTCGTCTGGGTTCTCATCCGGCTCTGAAATGCATTAACTCTTTAAAGGCACTTCATGGTGCACAGCCCTCGTCCTGCCTTGGTGCCTGGAGGAAGAGCTCTTTGTAACTAGTAACTGAGGAACATACAGTTCAACGAGAACTGCAGGCACAGGTTGGCCTCACGTGGCTGGACCTCTGCCGAGCTGGGTTCATTGGCAATGTGCTAATGCCAGACCCCCTAGAGCAAGACTCGCCAGAGCGGGGGTCGCAGACTAGCAGACAGCACGGGACCCTAGAGAGCCTGTTATAGCATGGATTTATGGGCTGGTGCCGGAGCTTAGGTTTTCCTAGGCCCGGGTGAGGGCCTGAGAATCTGCATTTCCAACAATGCCAGCTGATAGACATGCTGCTGGCCTGGGAAGCCCGCGAGGAGCACCTCGGCACTAAGCCTTGCATGAGCCCCACCGCGGGAACGCCGGAAGGAACTGTGGTGGGGGGTATCCCCACGGTGCTGCTGTGCAGCTTCTCCCAGTTTAGAAAACATTTCCACTGTTTTTTAACAAACCTATGAGGTATAAGGGAGGCCAGTCCCTTCAGCATCCAGCCTTGTGGTGGTGTTGGGGCCTGACCAAGAGTGTCTTTGGCCCTCCCAAACCTGCCAGATGGTTATGACTTGAGGAATAGGGAACATTTCCTTAAGAAGGATCATAGCCTGTTTGGACTGCTAATCCACGTTTTTAGAAGAAAGAGCAGAGTCCTCGAGCTACAGGCCAAATCTATTCATATTAATGTATTAATGGCAGCTCAGTGAGAAAGGAGGTGAGACACCCCTCTCTAGAAGGGCTGTATGGCAGACAGACATTGTGACGGCATGTGGGTACAAATAAGTCTGCGAGGGACTGACCTTTAGCTTCCCACATGGCAGAACTGACTTTGAAGTTTACCCTTCTAGGAGATGTGAAAAAGTAGGGACAAAGTTCCTTAAACTCTTAACAAGGGTGCCATAATTGGCCATTCCAATTATCAGGATTCCATACCCACCCTTCCCTTGGTTATCTGGTGTTTCAGAAGGCTATGGCACTCAAAGTACACCTTTCCAGGTAGCGAGCTCCAGTTCTCATGGCAGCTCCTTTCTGAAGGCCTTCAAGGGGGTCAGGCACATTACTGGGCACTTCCCACAGGACGGCACCATTCTAAGAGCTTCGTCTGCGATATCTCACTTAATCTCACCATGAAACAGTTATTATTCCCCAGAAGAAAAGCTAAGAGAGGCCAATTAAGTTGCCCAAGGTATGGGACTTACAGCTGGCAGAGTCTCAGAGTCAGATTTTGAGTTGAAGTAGCCTTGAGCCCAGAGCTTATGCATGTATCTGGGAGTACGATCCTTTCTATGAACCTCTTGCCAGGCTGTGTGTGTGTGTGTGTGTGTGTGTGTGTGTGTGTGTGTGTAGGCATTTACCTTGGGATTTTCACTGGCCTCTCAAAGAAAATGAAGAATTATTGTCTCAGAGGAAGCAGGACACAATGCCAGCCACATGCATCAGATGCCAAGGGTGAACGACAGCTACCTTTACCCTCCTCAGAAGGGCTTTCCATCTGCCTAAATGTCCTTCCTGCCGCTGAGCTCATTTCCCACACACAGCCTCACTTCACTCACCTAGAAGGGGCTGATGCAGCCTAGATCCAGCTGTGCAACCCTCAGGGGGTCTGCTTAGTCCTCTGCTGTGCCGTGAGTGCCCAGGGCTCCACGCTGGGTCCGGCTGACCATCCCGCACTGTGGGGCTTCACAACACGCATTGTGCGGCTCGGTGCTGGAGCAGCTCATTTTTCCTTAGCTTGGGTCATGGACAGCAACAGCTTGGGTACCCAGACTCTTGAGGCCACTTGCCCATTCTTTGTGGGAAGGAAGTGTTACTCAAGTAGGAGCACTTGGTTGACGAGAAAAGTGTTTGCATAGATTGCAAAGTTTTCCCTATTCCCAGATATGCCACCCTCCCCCACTCCCCTACAACACACCTTGTAGACGTAGATCTGAACTTTCCAAATGGTGAGCCCCAGCACATGGGTGGGCCACGGCACACTGAGCCTCAGCCCTCACAGCGGCTGGGTGTGCTTGTGACCAGCCTCATCCAGGGCAGTGTCTCATGGAAATACTCTTACTCTCAGGTACATGAGGTTGACAAGGTTGGAAGTCAGTGACATAGGCAACTTGCTTCTTTGTCAGCAAGAGCTTTCTGAGAGCATTTAAGAATCAGGTGGAAAGTGGAAAGATCCCCGAGAGACGTGTCAGCTCCAAATTCCCGGAGCTTGCAACAGCCCCATAGAGATCACTATTCCCCAGCAGGTTGGAAAGGGAGCTCAGAGAGAAGCTTAGGATCTGTGCTGCTCACTACTCTAACCAGGAGCCACATATGGTTACTGAGCACTGGAAAGGGGGCAAGTCCACATCTAGAGGTATGCAAAACACACATCAAAGTTTGGAGACCTAGCATGAAGGAAGTAGCATCACCTCTCAGTTTTTGAAATACTGATTACATGTTGAAGCGGTAATATCTAGGATACACTAGACACGAAGTTCTCCTTGCTCCTTTTCCTCTTATAAGTAGGTCTGCTGAGTTAAGTTACATATGTGATTTGCACTGTATTTTTCTTGGGCAACACTGATTTAGACCAAAGGTCCTTGGCCTTAATGCTTTTAGAATAGAAACAAAACGTGGTGTCACCCAGGGGCAACAGCAAACGTCACAACTGCTCTGGGGGAACTTGAAGACAGCAAGGTCTTTCACCTGAACCTTTCATTTTCGTAGCCTCCGTTCAACAGAGTTCATGACCTTGACGGAGGCAACAGTGCCGTATTATAAAACCGCTGTCATTCCCTGGCTGGTGTTCCAAGCTAGGCACCACCCTGCATGTCCTCCGTCCATCTGCTATCCATCTAATCCTCCCGTGAGTTCATCAGGGTCATTAGAAGTAAGGAAACCGCAGCTTAGACACTCCGTAACATGTCCAAGTCAGCTTAAATCTCATTCCAGGCCGGT
>PITA01006318.1:50555-101304 GCA_004023965.1 Spilogale gracilis
GAGGGGTTCTGGTCTCTCCAGACAAGAAGCTGAAGAGGGTGGGAGAGTCAGATGGGACATCCTGCCTCGCTTTAGATAGCTACACACCAGAGAGGAGCCGCTCAGACGACAGGCCTAGTGCCACACGGGCCCCTGATTGGATGGAGACGCAGATCATGCTTATGGGTTAAAAGTGGACACTAGCCAGAGAAAGCTGTATTAAGGCAAGGAGACTTTGCTCAGTGTTTGAGACACTGTGGCAGTGACTGTGTTATCGGAAAACTTAAAATATTCTTGAAAGTGGCTTGGGAAGTAATTACATCACTGTTAATCATTTAGTATCTTCGATTAATGAGCAGACAGCTGCCCCTGCTCCCTGACAGAAGAGGTCATCTCCCCGTGAAAGAGGATTGTTGGCCACTCCCATAAACAAAAACAGCGTGTCATCAGCAGAAAGTCTCATCCTTGGCCTTCTAGGAGTAGTGTCGGCACGGTCACCCACCGTCCCGCGGCTCTTCTAACATTTACTTACCCGCGGCTCTCTACTCACTGAGGGCATCCGCGCTATTTGCAAGGGTGGAGAACACAGCAGGGAGGTTTGAAGTGGACACCTGCACAAGTGATAGCAGGCTTTTACTCCCTCACACTCAGGGGAGGGTTAGTATGAGGCATGCTAGGTCTTCAGGGACACTCCCTTGGGGAACCTGTAAGCAGGACCTGGAAAGAAACATGTTAGCATCACCAAGCATGGAATACGTGAACCTACCAGAGCTCTAGGGTTTTAGGACAAGGAACTGGTAAGGTCAAAGGGCCCTGCCCCTGCCATTTTTCCGATGCATCAATAAGAAAACAGAGGCCTGGGGTGCCTGGGTGGCTCCCCAAGTTGGTTAAGCGACTGCCTTTGGCTCAGGTCATGATCCCGGAGACCCGGGATCGAGCCCCACATCGGGCTCCCTGCTCGGCAGGCAGCCTGCTTCTCCCTCTCTCACTCCCCCTGCTTGTATTCCTTCTCTAGCTGTGTTTCTCTCTGTCAAATAAATAAATAAAATCTTTAAAAAAAAAAAAAAGAAAAAAAAGAAAACAGAGGCTCAAATCCAGTCTTACTTGGCAAAACCTGAGGTTGATACCCTCGGGCTCCCTGCTCCACAAGAAGCCTGCTTCTCCCTCCCTCCCTCTCACTCCCCCTGCTTGTGTTCCCTCTCTTGCTGTGTTTCTCTCTGTCAAATAAATAAACTCTTTAAAAAAAAAAAAAAGAACAAGGGAGGAGGGATGGAGAAGCACATTGGAGAACAGTGTACCCCCTCCCAGCGACCAGAGCCTCTGCGGGACCTCCCGCCTCAGAGTTGCTTTTAAACCTAGGCCTTTCCACTCCAGCCAATCAAGCGCTTCACACAAAGTAGGTGGGCCTGTAACTATGGCGACTGTTTCCTGGGTGATGATTGCCATCACCTGGACCACTATTTCTCTGTTGCTCTCCCCCTCTGAGGGCAGTGGAGAAATGGAAGGGACTGAGCTCAACAGAGAAAAATGAGAGCCCACAGAGGTAAGCCAAGTGCTCAAGAGGTGTTAGGACCCAGACCACCATGAGGTTGTCCTGAGCTGAGAGTTCAGACAGCATGAGTTAAAGCCCAAACTTTTACTCCACAAATGCTTTCATCAAAACACAAATGTCTCATCAGTTGCAACCTTCACTTTTCTTCATTGCAGACATTAAGACAAAACACATGAAAATTATGTAAGGAGAAGAAACGACACATGATTTCTATCATCCAGAGAGAACAATCTGCAATGGCTTGGTGTATATAATCTTTACTATGCAGCCTGGGTGCCTTTTTAAAAAATAAAAATGGATACTGTACATATCTCATTTTTTAAAATTAATTTATTAGAGAGAGAGACAGAGACAGAGAGAGCAGGGGGAGGAGCAGAGGGAGAGAGTCTTAAGCAGACTCTGCACTTGGTGCTGAGCCCAGCATGGGCCTCGATCTCGTGACCCTGAAATCATGACTTGAGCCAAAATCCGAGTCGAATGCTCAGCTAACTGCGCCACCCAGGGGCCCCTGCACATACTGTTTTCATAGTGTGCTTCCTCCCTTAAAACACTGTGACTATCTTTCCAAGTCAATAAATGCACATTTAAAATATCATTTTGAAGAGACTGCATCATCCTCAATCATATGGATTCATGCCAGGTTATTTGTCCAGGATCCTACTGTTGGACATAAAGTTTGTGTTTAGTTTTTCTTAATTAAGATTTTTATTTTTTTATTTATTTTTTAAAAAGATTTTATTTATTTATTTGACAGAGAGAGACCACAAGTAGGCAGAGAGGCAGGCAGAGAGAGAGGAGGAAGCAGGCTCCCCATTGAGCAGAGAGCTGGATGCGGGCCTCCATCCCAGGACCCTGAGACCATGACCTGAGCCGAAGGCAAAGGCTTTAGTCCTCTGAGCCACCCAGGCGCCCAAGATTTTTATTTTAACTGCAGTATAGTTACCATATACATGTTATATTCAGGTATACAGTTTGTGCCTAATTTTTGACTAGAGTTAAATTTTATCATATGATCTTATTTATGTAGGTCAAATATCCCAAATTGGAATTTCCAAGTCAAAAATGCATATATTCTAAGATTTGGATGTATATTGAAAAACTGCTACCAATTTTTTGTCCTAATGCTAATAATTTCATTATTTTTTATTTTTTAATAATAATTTATTTTATTTGTTCAATGTTCCAACTGCTATCATTAACATTCCTATTGGCAGTGTATGTCTGTTTACTAAACAAACTCTCACCAACACTGAATCTCATTGGCCTCTTCTTCCAGTTTCGACCTCTTAAGCACTTACAAATACAGAAAGTACTGGGGCGCCTGGGTGGCTCAGTTGGTTAAGTGGCTGGCTGCCTTTGGCTTAGGTCCTGGTCTCAGGGTCCTGGGATTGAGCCCTGCCTTGCGCTCCCTGCTTAGTGGCGAGTCTGTTTCTTCTTCTCCTCTCCTTCTGCCCCTTCCCCCACTCACGCTCTCTCTCTCTCAAATAAGTAAATAAAATCTTTAAAAATATATATAAAAGGTTATTATAATATTATAATATTATTATTATGATTAATATGAATTTGCATGTTTAAAGACCCAACGGTGTGCTGGATCTGAGGATACAAGGAAGAACACGCTCAGTCACCTTGGCCTCAAAGGTTCTCAGAGAACGACCACCAGTAAAGGTAAAGGATCTAAGATTATCTAGAGTGGAGGTGTAAGTTTTTAGAAATTTGTAAATGGGAGGGGGAGAGGGGATGCAGAGCATGTAATAAGACATCGTTTCTAGAATCCTCGCTTTGACATTTTGACCCGCGCAGTGACATACTCATCAAGGATGCTCCTTCATTGAGTTCCTGCTAAATGGGAAGCAGCCTGCTAAGGAATTACATAATCTCACAATATTTTTACAACACCCTTCTGAGAGAGGTGTTGTCATGTTATTTTGAAATTGAGGAAATTTGGGCACAGATGTAACTGACTCACCCAGGACCACATACACCTGGTAACCATCTGAAGCGAAAAGGTCCATGGAATTCTAGCTATCTGTAGAGCAGGGGGGGTCTAGACTCAGATGAGCTGCCCTGAGTTGTCCTAGCAGAGGAGAGAGAGAATCTGTAGCCTCATGAAGAACCAGTTATGATTAGTTTGTTTTGGAGAAAAGCCAACCCCTCTAATCTACAGGTCTGGAAACAGCCCTCTGAGTCTGTAGACAAGACCTAAGGCTCAGTAATCTGATGGGGAGGGGGGGGCTGCTATGGAGAAACATAACCAGAGGATGGGTAGTCATTGGCTATTCTTTCCCTCTTCTCACTTTAGACTGTCTCAAAGTTTCTCAAACCTTAGTGCATATAGGGATACATGAGGGCGTGTTAAATGCCCATGGTAAACCCAAGACATTCTGGTTCAGAGGGTCTGCAGTGGGACCCTTGAGTCTAACCTTCTGACCATGAGGAGAGATGGATGGAGGTGGTCCTTAATTCAAGCTTTGAGAGCCATCGCATGTCTACTGTGCTGAAACACATAATCCTGAGGTGAGTAGGAGATGCCAGCCCCTTCCCTGCCAATGGGATTCTGAAGAAAGCCCATGGTACAGGGGAACTGAACCCTATATATTGAAGAGCAATTGCCCTGCTGGTGGCTGGGTCATCTTAGCTGGGGATAGTGGTGGTTTTCCAAGGGGCCTGCCATCCCTATAATACTTCATGTAAAGTCAGAGTTCATATGTAAACTATTAAATATGTCATACTTGATGTGTAATTAACCAACAAAGAACTGTGCCCAACTTTTCCCTGAGCTGTGTAGAGGGAGAGTGAGTGTTGATCTGTCTGTAACCTCTCCCTGGGACCCTAGGACTGGGTGAGGGATACAGACTGTACTGGCTCTCAGTAAACTCCCTCACAGCTCACTTAATCCAGGAGAATTTCCTGTAAGATGGATTCAGCAGGTGATAATCATCATCATTGTGATATCAGCATCATCAACCATCACTATCATCCTCATCACCACCACGATCATCTAATGTGAATGAAGGGGTTCTTTGCCCAGCCATTGTGCCAGGCACTGGATTGCTTTCAAGCCTCACCATGTCACTTGAGTGGAGATCCCTTTACAGTTTTACCCCCATTTTAGGGATCAGGAAAGGAAGGTATAGAGAGGGGAAGTAACATGTCCCAGGTCACACAGTTTGTGGTGGAGTTAGAATTCCATCCCTGGCCATCTGCTTACACTTGAATGGTTCTCTTGATTTTTCCCGTATTAGTGAGGAGGAATCTGGGGGTTAGGAGGATGGGGGAGGGGGAGTTATGTGACCTTCCCGGGACCATGAAGTTTGTCAGTGGTGTCACTGGATCCATGACCCGGGTCTTGCTGACTCCCTGCCCCAGTCTCTTTCTTCAAGACTGCAGCTTCTAGATGTGTTAGGACAGACTCTGAAAAGGGAAGGTTTTGATTAATTAATGGTGCTGAACAGAAAGCAAGCATGGTCCTCAGGGAACTCTGCACTACCATGTAAGCTCCTGGCATGAGTGGTCAGGAGACTGAGCCCCTGGGTTCTGCAGTGACACAGGTGTCCAATGCCATCCAAGGCTCCCAGGATAGGTGCTGAGGCCTCACTCCAGTCTGGGCTCTGTTTGCGGATTGAAAGTCACGCGACCCATACAGCACTAGCTCTGACACTCTTCACCAGGATGCTGGTGACATGCCTTGAGGAAGCTAACCTCACTGTGCGCTTCCAGGCCCCCTGGAACATGTCCCATCTGTTCAGTGTGCAAAGGCTGGGTACAGAACTCCAGATTGCCATGGACAGGATCAACTCAGAGACAGTGGACCTCAGGAATTCACTTATAACAACTCAACTCACAGCCTTGAGGAGTCTTTTGCTATTCTCACCAGTCCAGTCCAGAGACAACGGATTTCTGCCTTGTTTGGACCAGCACGCCCAGAAGCAGCAGAGGTAGATTATAGCCTTCTAAAAACTTTGGTTGGTTTTCATTAGAAGGGGTGGTTTTAAAGGTGATGGGAAAGACTTGAATAATCTCTTGACAAGGATGTTAAATAGTTATAAATAATAACTATGTAGGGTTTGGGTGCCATTTTTTGAGATGTAATTAGATCATGTAATCAGAATAGTTAACATTCTCTTGAAAGAAAGTCTTTCAAATCAATAATTGTTACATAGATGTTTACTAACAAACTTGTCGATTATTTGGACATGGTGCTGTTGGGTGTAGACTCTGTACTATTCACTCAAATGTCAGCCATACTGCTCAGGAAAATTAAGTGGGAAAATGAATGTTCGTTTTCAAGCAGAAAAACATTATTTGTTTGTGTAGGTTTTACCTTTGGTGTATGTAATAAATTATTTAGTGACGTTAGGGGTAAATGGGAAAGAGTGAAGTATGACAGATTGCAATAGGCTGGGGTAAGCAAAGAAGGTAAGCAAAGGGCTTGTATCTGTTTATTTAATGGGATTAGCCTTGTGCAGGTCCTTGGTATCTGGCACTCTGACGGGTGTGGGTGCAAAGGCCGAACAGGAAGGTATGTTGTAGCCCTCACTCTCAAAGATACTGCAGAACTCTCATTAGTGGCTGGTATAGAATGAAGTTCACATTTGAATTTGTATATTGGTCTCTTCTGGAAGTTTTCCTTTGGCACATTTCTAGCTGTCCAGAGCCTACCCATTCTTCAAAGTCAAGTTCAAATGCCATGGAGTCTTTCTTCACTCCTCCCCCTTACCCTTCATATCCCTAATTCCCCAATCAGAAAGAACTTCTTACTTCTCTTAACTCCTCTAAGTCTACAGCCTGTAAATATTGAAAGGTATATTCAACTCTGAAGCTATTTTATATGTCTTAGCTCCTGTAATGATTGATCATAAACTCCTTTAAGAGCAAGGTCTCCAAAGTCAGTTGTAAATAACAGGATCTGAATGAAAAGTATTGAGAAGGAACACATCAGTCAATAAATGCTTATTGTGATTATTCTTGCCTTTTGAGGTTATGCATCCTTAACATGGATCCAAGACATTCCCATCAATATTCCAAAATAGAGGTTCCAGTAGGACCCATAGACTTACTGAATCCAAAGTTTGCAGATACCTGATGATGGGGCTTGAGTGTAGCATAAACTGAATTATGGAAAGACAACATTTTGGTTCCTTTCAAGGTTATTGGCTTGCTGGCCTCAGAGTGGAATACCCCTGTGTTTGACTTTGTTGGACAAACTGCAGAACTGGAGGACAACTTTTTATATGACACCTATGTGACATTTGTGCCACCCAGGCACAAAATCGGTGATGTGCTCCAGAGAAGTTTCTGGGACCTGGCCAGAAAACATATTGGGATGTTTGGAGGTCACTCTGGGACTTCCTCCTGGACTGATGTTGTTTTCTCTGGATGGATAGAGTGGATGAACTGTGGAAGGTTGTAGAAAATAGACTCAAATCTCATTTCACCAACACTGTCAGTGTGAAATATGCCAACAATGACTGAGATTTCCTTCGAGAGAATCTTAGAGGCATGCCATTGTCTATGAGATGTAAGTAGGAAAGAGTCTTCTGTTTCTTATGTTTAGAGAGACAAATGAGAAAAGTAGATCGTTTGAAAAAACAACTAAGAAATCTTCATTTTTTTCTATAGATGTAAGAAGCAGAAAGGAAGGGGTGCAAAATTAATGATACATAAAAGCATCACCAACAACGATGTCTTTTTTTTTTTAATCTAAAGTGAAATCCCTGATACTATAATGTTATGATGTACAGAGAGGGTTCTGGAAGCATCTTCCTGGTGGGCAGAGTCCTTCATTTGGGTTATTGTTTAGAGCATGGGCTCTGGAGATAGACAGCCCTAGGTTTGAAAGCAGCCTCTGACACTTTCCAATAGTGTGCTCTGGAGCAAGTACATGAAGCTCTCTGCCTCGGGTACCTTCCCTGTAAAATGGAGACAGTATTCCCATCTTCCTCATAGAACGGTGAGAATTAACTAAGTCATGCCTGTAGAGTGCGGAACATAATAACAGGTTGGCTTAAGATAGCAATTATTCTTTCTGTGATACTTAAGAGGTTCTCCTTTCTAGCATTAATTAGTAATGGAATCCTTTCTGTTCTTCAGATAAATTAAGCCCTTATGGTCTTCATGGCCTTGGGACTTGGGGACTTGCTGACCCCTTGGCCTGGATTGTTACTTGCCATTCCAGCCCCCTCCCTAGCACTCTTTCTGTGGGGAGCTTCCTCTTATCCTTCCAGACTCAGCCCAGAGCCTACCTCGTTCAAGGGGCCTTTTCTGCCTGATGTGGAGAAGTACACACACACACACACACACACACACACCCCACACACATTAGTACCAGAGCACCCTTTCCCCCTCACTAACTATAATATTACATGCTGTCTTTAATGTCTCCGCCTGTATGTTGTGTGACAGTCAGCTTCCTGAGGGCACAGGTCTTCTCTCTTGCCAACTGCTGTGTCCTCTGCTTCGCACAGAGCCTGACACACAATTGGAACCCAAATAGGCATACTATCATTTACCTCATTTAAAAAATATTTAAAAAATATTTTGGAGTGTCCTCCAAATGCATGCTCATGTGTTTGGAGGGGAGAAAAGCACGAATGTCCTCTTTCTGCTCCTCACACAAACTCAGAAGGTCTGAATGCTCCTGATTGATTCTGGGTCGTCGACGAACTCCTCCTACCTGCCGTGTGGCTGATGAACCACAAGCCAGATCTGTTGCTCTGAGTGAATTAGATGAAGAAACTAGAGCACAAAAGCGGCCATAAATTTTGTTGGCTTGTACTTTGGGAGAGACCCACAGCGAGGATTTGGGGGCTGTAGGGCAGAAGCTGCAGGTCTGTGGGCTGTGGACACGTCTCAGGAAGTGTCCACGCCAGGGATAGGTTAGGCATTCCTGTTTCCTCAAGCATGCTCAAGGAAAGACAAAGTTCAGGTCTCATTTGCTCATGAGCGGCTTCAGGGGACATTTTTTTTTTTTAATGTGTGCATGTGAGCATATGTGATGGACTGATTTTGTTTTCTCTTCTTAGTTCCATCTTAATCTGCAGCTCAGAGGATGCAAACATTATTCCGCTGGCTGCAGAGAACCTGGGACTCAGCCTAGGAGAATTTGTCTTCATTATCATGCCATGGCTGGAGGTGGGTGCTGGTAAGCCCTCAGTGACCCCCACAGTAATAAGTAACAAGTCGGGGTGCTTGGGTGGCTCAGTCAGTGGAATGTACAACTCTTAGTTCTGGCTTAGGTCATGATCTTGGGGTCATGCGATCGAGCTCTACATTGGACTCTGTACTCGGTGGGGAGAGTGCTTGAGATGTTCTCTCTCCCTCTGCCTCTCCCGCCTCTCTCTCTCTCTCTCTCCCTCAAATAAATAACATCTTTTAAAAAAAGGGAGTGAGTAAGGAACACTTGCTGTGTGCCAGATGTATCGGCTCACTGAATACTCATTACTATGCTCTGAGCCAGGCACCCTCATGTCCTCATTTTATGATCGGGACACTGAAATGGGACTGAAAGACCTTACGCAGAGTTCCTGTGCATAGTGGGTGGGAGGTCCCTACTGGAACCCTAGCAAAGGCCTGGAAAGACCAGCACACTCATCCCATATGGCAATTCTTAGGTGGTTCGGTTTATGAGGTGATGATGGGGATGGCTAAAATGCGCCACGCACCTCCTCTACGTTCTACAGCTCCATGTCCTGTTGCATTCGGTACCCCGAGAGCCCGCCTGGCAGATATTGCAGCCTTGACCCCCGCCATCGCGGCACTTGTTTCCAAAGCCCTGGAAGGTAGACGTTATTAGTGTTCCAGACCAAGATCTGGAGGCTCGGATAGCTAAAAGACCTTCCCCAAGCGCTCAGAGCTCCCGAGGGGCAGAGCTGGTCCTCCACACTGGGTCTTTTGGACACTGGGATTGAGCCCTTCGCCCCAGGAGCTCTGCCTTATGGAGTGTTGACTGGGAACCAGATGCCTCCGCGACCATTTGATACACTGAGACCCGTTTCAGCCCACACCATCCCATTTATTTTATTGCCTTCATTTTATAGATGAGCAAACTGAGTCTCTGAGAGCTGAACTAACTTGCCCGAGGCCACATGACGAGGAAGTGGGAAAGCCAGTGTTCAGAGCCATGTGGGCTGGCCTCGGTGTCTATCCATTTTACCAGCACATCCTACTCGCAGGCTTCTCAAAAACGCCATGTGCACTTCGCTATGAACACGCTATATGAATTTTACAGCAGTTTTGTCTTTCTAAAGTGAGCTGGGTTTGTCTGATTTTAGTTACTTTTTTAAAAGATTTATTTATTTATTTATTTATTTATTTATTTATTTATTTGAGAGGGAAAGAGAGAGCACAAGTGAGGAGAAGGGCAGCAGGAGAGAATCGTTGAGCAGAATTCCCACTGAGTGGGAAACCCAAGGTGGGGCTTCATCCCATGACCCATGAGACCATGACCTGAGCTGAAACCAAGAGTCTGATGCTTAAAGCAGACTGAGCCACCTGGATGCCCCATAAAGTGGGCTTCTTTTATATAATCATGAGGTGAAATAGAGCAAGAGGGAGTAAAGAAAAACATAATGATGCTCTGGAGTTTTTTATCTTTTTATCAAGAAGTATTTTGGATTGCCCAAAGTGCCTCAGATTTCTTTGGGCCACCGTTGCAATTCTAAGCACATGCCAGACTTTCCTAGAATGTCCTCCTGCCTCCGTTTGTTGTTTCTGGCCACTCCTTTCCCTTGGCTTCTATCATGTCTGCCAGTAGCCAGATGAAGAGTGCCTAGACCAGGTCGTAGTACTGGTAGGGAAGCCTTCCACCCCTCATCGCTTTCTCCCCAAGCCTTGATGATCACAGTCCCACTGGCTTAGAGGGTCAGAAGCTTATAGAAATAAAAATATACCACACAATGTCCATGCAGTTGAATTCACCTGCTTTAAAAAAAGAATAGCATAAATTCATTCTATAAAATATCCCCAATATAAGCTTAGGTGGGGAAAAAATATCCAGGTGCAGTACAGTATTATAGTGTGATACTATTTATGCAAAATGTACACACACGCATAGTCACACTCCTCTGTACAGGGCTAGAAGGTTGGATGCCTCTCAGAACAGACAGGAGGGGGGGCGTTCAGAAATAGGGAAAGGCCTGCTGTACTTCATGTATTGATAATAAGGGGCTGGGCATTAATTTCATAATAGTCATAATATAGATAATAACAATCCTGACAAACTACTGAAACCACAAGCAGAAAATTGAGAATCAACAATCCTCAATTTTTCAAGTGTTCTGCCACCCATGGCTAGAAGGTAAGCTTCCTGCATCCTAACTGCTTGACAGCCCAGGTAAGCTTTTATTCTCTATTATTCTCTTCCGCCTTCCATCCCACTGCTTCAGTGCTGGCTCGGAAATACGGACCTATGGCGGCAGCTCTTCCCGAGTCATTGTGTTTCTGAGGATTACAATGAATAGATTCAAATCCTACATTTCCTTGAAGCGGTTCCGTTGAACAGAGGTCTTTCCTAGGAACGGCGACATTTATTTCATTGTGTTTTAGCTCTGATAGTCTCCCTCTATTTCCCCGCACACCCCTAACTCTCTCTCTCTCTCTCTCTCTCTCTCTCTCTCTCTCTCACTTTCTCATCTTCCAGAGCCCACAATAAATGATAGTCTGATGGCATCTTGTGAAATCTGCGCCCCAGCATCACAGGGAAGGACAGAGGTTGCTAGGTGAAATGTCAGTCTTTTGGAGTTAGAGACCTGGGCTCCCATCCCAGTTCTGTTATGTACTAACTGTGGGCCTTCAGGGGGGATTACTTAACCTCCCTGCATGTCTGTTTCTTTACCTGAAAAATGAGACTCCTGAGAACGTCTGCCTCTGGGCTGTGGTTTTGAGTAGGTAATAATCCAGGGCCCGGAAGTAGCAGAAGAGATACCAGGGAGCTCAGACCACAGCAGGTCCCTTTCCTGGCAGGATGCCAGGGCCAGGCCCCAGAATGGAGGGATCAGAGATGTGGAACTAGGGAAGGTCAAGGCCAGCACATGGTCTGGCACAGGGAGAAGATAGTCAGGAGAGAGACCAGCAGCCAGTGGTGATCCCTGACTGTGTGGGATGATGGGACAAAGTGCCTGATTCCCTCAGAGAATTCTTTTTTAAAATATTTTATTTATTTACTTGACAGAGAGAGAGCACAAGCAAGGGGAACAGCAGGCAGAGGGAGAAGCAGGCTCCCCACTGAGCAAGGAACCTGATGTAGGACTCAATCTCAGGATCTTGGGATCATGACCTGAGCCGAAGGCAGACACTTAACCGACTGAGCCACGCAGGCGCCCCTCCCGCAGAGAATTTGTTATAGAGACATCATTGCCAGAGCTGTAGCTCCTCCCGGGCTGGGGCTGAGCTGACCTGGAATGTGATGGTGGGTCCCTGATGACAGGGGTTCCAATAGGACCAAGGGGGCCCATTGTGGATCCTAACACATAAGGTGATCAACCGATAAAGATCTGCAAGATTAGAGTGTGGGCTCTGTACCGGGTTCCATGGGGAGAACAGTGCCCAGGCCTCAGCAAGTACTTATATTTTGTTGACTAAATGAATAGAACATGTACGGAAGACCTACTGTGTGCTTGGCAGTGCGAATGGTACTCTACCCATCGTACCTCATTTAACCATCATAACTCCATGACAGTGGTTTTCTCCTCATTTGTAAATAAGTGAGGTAAGACTCTGAGAGATTCAGAGAGGTTGTGGAACTCACCCCATGGGTCACAGCCAGTAAAGCTGCTGGGCCAGCCTGGCTCTGAAATCAGCTCTCTTTCAATTAAACCATACTCCCTCCCACTCAGGGCAGAAAGGGGTGCTCTTGGATCACCTGATCTAATTGGGAAACTGAGGCCCAAAGAGGCAAAGTATAGTCTGTGATATCCGGGTTTGACAGCATGGGCCCAGGGAAGGCGGGGGGGGGGGGCCCTCCTCCCCCTGGGGGCAGGATGAAGACCAGACATGTGTGAGGGCTTGGAGAGGCTGGAGAAAAGGTCCTCCCTGTGTTTGCCTTCCTCGCTGAAGGTGAGGCTCTATGCTGCTTACCTTCATGACGTGGTGCTCTTCTGGGCAGACGTGGTGAGGGAACTGGCCGAGGCCGGGCAAGAGTTCCAGACGGGTGGCAGCTGGTCTGCACCCTGAGAGCATCTAGCCACCCCGCACTGCTGGCTTTCCTGAACCCTGGCCTGCTGCTCCTGCCGGGGGTGGGGGTGCTCGGAGAGGCTGGCCACTTGGCTGGAGGTCTGCCTCCCTGCATCACTGGAGACAGGTTCTCTGCAGGGGCTGGTTGAGGTCCGGTCCCCCAGCTGCCAGGAGCCCCTCTTCCTGCTCTGTCCAGAAGGCTGCCGGGACCCGGGGATGGGGCATCTGGGGCACAGTATCACCTGGCTGCCACTGCAGAAAATCCCTCCCACAGCTCCTTTTGAACTGATTCTGTCAAGAATAAAACCGAAGGCTGTGATATCTGGCTTGTGGGGTCCCTGCCAGGATCCTTCCCATCCTGTGACCTCCCTAATGGGGATGCTGGGCCTGATTCTTGACTCTTGACCTTTAACAGTGGGTGGCCACCCTCTCTGGCTTTCCTCACGGTGGTGAGGACAGGCTGACCCATGAACCACCCTGCATGCTGACCCACTGCCTCTCTACCCTCCAGTTTCCTCATTTCCAAGAAGAGATTGTGCCTCCTGCCACAGAGGGTAAGCACAGCCAGAGCCGATCAATCGAGGGCTTACCTTATGCTAAGCTGGGTGTCGAGAGCTTCTGCAGGCCATCTCATTTAATCCTCCCGTATCCCACGAGGCAGTGCCGTTGCTATCTGGATTATATTCTAAGAAAGTCCAGGGCAGAAAGGCTGTAACTTATCCGAGGCGACACGGTCATACTCAGACCTGCCTTTCTCTAGGGCCTCAGGTTCTTACTGTTGGCTTCACACTGAGATGTAGTTGAGACATAATAAAGGCCTTGCCCATAATATGTGCTGCTCTTGGTGACTGTGAGGCTGGGCGTCCTCTCATATGGCCAGGCAGGTCCCAGGGGCCTGTGATCTCGGGGAGAGGCCCTGGCCTAGGAGTGATGGGAGACAGTGCCCCCTGCTGTGCTGAGTTCCCATCCAGCCAAACCCGCTCACCCAAGCAGCCTGATTCCCAAATGGAGAGCTTTATGGACACCAGGTCCCGGCTGCGGTCCTGGGTTCCTGAGCTCAGGAATCCCTAGAAAAATCCGTTTTTATCTCTCAGCTCTAATCAATGAGAAAACTGAAAGGAAACCTAAAACTTAATTGAATTTCTTCTTGTCCCCACCATCACCACCCCTAATCCAGATTTGACTCGACATTTTTTACCTCCCTACTCTCACGGAATATTAATGTGCCAAAGTAATTTGGCCCAAGAAATGCAATAACCATGGCAAAATAGATCCTCAGTGCTGTAGGAACAGGCATTCTCTACATGGGTGGAGATACTTTGGTCTGTGAAATGCCAAGGTGCTCTGTAACAAGATTTGTCTATATTAAACATGGGAGAAAGTCCCAGCAGCACCAAAGAGTTGGCATGTCGTTTTGAAATCAAAAGTGACAGGGTTTAAATCAAAAGTTTAAGTCAGCTCTTTTACCCAACATGAATTGCCCTTCCATGAATTAGATTATCTGCAGGTGAATATGAAGAGTCTAGGAGAGCTGTAGAAAGGGGATGGGTCCACCAATGTTTCAATTAAGAGTCTAAGGCCTGCTTCTTGCAAATGGCATGCATGTTTTAGCTGCCTCATGCAATGTCTAAGGTAGGGACAGAGTAGAATAAATCAAGAGGACCCTGAATTTTAATTTTTTTTTTAAAGGCCCAGAGGAATTTCACTATGATTCGTTGGCCTCATGGCTCTCTTCCTAAGGACAGCCCAGCTGTGGATTTTATCGTGAGCTTCGTGAGCTCCGTGAGCCCGCACTGGCTTCTACAGGTCAGTGTGCATGCTCAGAGAAGGTGACAGGTAGGGAATCTTCGAGGGAGGGTGTTTCAACGTCACTGGCACTACTGACATTTGGGGCAGGATGCTCTTTGTGTGGGGGGGTGTCCTGTGTGCTCTATGATGCTTAGCAACGGCCCGGGCCTCCACCCACTACACACCAGCAGCTGCAGCGCCTCACCCCCCAGATCTCCACCATCGCCTGCCTCCCCTGTAGAGAACCTCAGCCCCAGGGAGATCTGACTCCTGGGACGTGAATCTCAGGGACTTCATTTCTAAGGAGTTAGGGTATGAACAAGGGAGTGTTGCCTGGTGGTTCAAGCCCAGCCCTGGAGTTAGATGGATCATACCTGAGAACAGCTCTACGGAGAACACACAGTAAATGTTCAGTAGAAGCCGTAGTCATCACTATTGTCTACAAGGAAGTTTCTATACAAAGGTGGGAGGTGAGTGTATTTGCCATGGGAACCGGAGGGGAGGTCAGAAAAGAATCCTTGGGACAAACAAGTCTGAGTGGACCCAGTATATGCTAGCGTGGGCCCCTTTGGGGCATCTGCTTGGCAGGACGAGCCGGGACCCAATGTGCTCACTTTGGTTCTTCAGCAGCCTGGTAATGACATGTCTCTGCCCTCCAGGTGTGACTGCTGTGATTCTCACAATGACCCTCCTGATTACCGTCCTGGGAACTGTTGGATCATAGGTCTGATTTAAAGGATGCAGAGTGGAAAATTCCAAAAGCAAAATATGGACATTTGGTGGCGAATCAATTCTGATGACATCACCATTCGGCCACAGAACAAGGTGAGGCCACCCCTGGCCCAGATATCCATTTCCTGGTCACTGCTACTGATTTGTGGAAGGGGCCTAATCTAGGAGGTTTCTGGAACTCCTAATCTAGGAGTCTCTGAAAGCTGAAGCCAGGTTTTTTATAAAGTGGGTGATCAACAGAGGCCTGAGCCCCACATTCTGCTTCTGGGCCTCCCACTTCTTCCTCGATGATTATCTTTGGGGGCGATCATTTCCGGGCCTCAGTTTCTCAATGCTTAAAAATGATCAGTTGGCTCCAAGTTTTCCTTCAGCCCTATCACCCTATGGGCACAAGAATCCATACATCCTGGTCAAACATTAAAGCTGTGTCCTGGGCAGTATTTAGTTATTTTCAAAACACATTAACTCCTTCGATCTACCCATGATGAAGACAACTAAGCTGCATTTGCCTTATACACATATGAGACATGGAGTGCAGGCCAAAAGTGTGAGGCTCTAAGAGGCATCTGTCTACATGGTGGGACAGAAGCCCCCACAAAGAGCAGTAAATATCTCAGCCTGGTGAAGGCTTCAGAAGGGGGGTGACATTCGGGAAGAGGGATTTCCTAGTGGTGAGCAGGAGAGAAGTAACACAGGCTGTTCCCAGGTGGGGGGTGCTCAAGCCTGGGAGGCTTAGCACACATTTAATAAGCATAATGTTATTTGATGAGTATATAACATTTACATAATTTCAAAAAATACTGCTATGACCATCTCTTATGATTTAGCATATTTTCGCTTGGAATTTGGAAGTGTCCTTTCTGTCTTTCCTTTTCTATTTTTCTATGTTTTTGTTACTAATATTAACCAGTGCAATCTTTGCAAGTGTAGACTAATTACTCTGGAGCACGTATTGCCCTACTGGAAATGTTAGTGAGAAATGTTCATTATAGTGGAAAGATCAACTTGGGTTTCTGCAGTTTAAGAAGAACTTCTTGATCCTGAGGTGAGGGAGAGGAAGGGGATCAATTTTACCTTCATCTCTATTTATTAAAAACCTACAAGGGAAATGAATTTTATTTTAAAGATCAGTCAGTTTAGAATTTCAGTATCATTGGGGCAATGATACTCAAGGTATTAAGAGAACGACAAAAATCTATGTGCTTGAACAGATATGTGAATCTTAAATGGTTGAAAGCAAAATAAAGTGTCTTAGAATGTTGTTTCCTCCTAAAAAAGCAAACAAAACAAAAACAAAACCAAAAAACCTGCAAAAAATGGCCCTGAAGGTAGACCAAAGTATACAGGCTTATTCTAATAGACATTTGGGTTGGCTGTAAAGATGAAGAATACATTTTGGGTCAAAATCAGACATTGCTCTCATGTTATGTATATGTCATTCCTGTTACATTAGCTTTATTTTCAAAATTGTCATTTGTAGTAGTTGTTTCTTGTTACAGTATCCTTACATATACTATTCATTCAATAAGTGAGTTCGGACTTTCAAAAAAAAAAAAAAACTTGGAGGTACCAAAGTCAAGGGGGCTCCAACATATGAAGACCAGATCAGGATTTATTAGCGAATCATTTTCAAATGTGCCTGGGGGATCCTGGGGCTCGCTGGTCCGGTCAGGGTAAATGATAGATGGAGGATGAAAGTGTGATGGAGAAGAATCCTGAGCCTTCTTCTTCCCTCTTCAACTAAAGCAACTCTGCTTTGTCCTGCCTGGTTTCTACATCAGGGATCCTGAAAAACAGGGTTCCTCTGTGTTAAACACATTCTCTAGGTGTTGGGGAGGCAACAGGGTTTTGAAACAGAGAGGTCATGCTCTTAGATGTTTGTTTAGAAAAAAGACTCTGGCCTCAGGTGACACATCCAGATAAATGCCCGAGCCAGAACTTGAATTTGGACAGCCTGGCTTGACTCCAGAGCCTGAGCCACGACACTGTCTGCTGGTGGTGTGGACACAAGAGGGACAAGTCACAGAGAAGTACTCACACTTTGGGTCAGAGAATCAGGATTTGAGTCCCGAGTCTCCCCTTTATTAACTGTGTGGCTTTGGCACTCATTTTCCTCACCTGGAAAAGGCACTGTTTCTTCGGGACTGGGTCATGCTACTGAGAACAGCGGAATTGCTTCCTGTCTTACAGCCACCCCCGGGAGGTACACCTGTGCTGAGAGGGGACAGCAGTCATTCTGGTCTGGTCTGGTCTGGTCTGGGGTAACGATTTCTGGGGATGCCAGTTCTATTGTCAAGAGCCAGCAGGGGGAAGAGCCCTTTAATGCTCCCGTAGGACTTTACCACATACTCCTGAGGGCAAAGTGGCTGCCTGTATGTCCTAGCGTATGCCTCTGTCCCATTCTCTGCATGTCCTTTCTGTCAGGCAGGGTATTGGAATAGGGGACACTCCAGGCAAAAGCCAGGGTAGTCCTGTCACTCCTGACTGGTGCTTCTCAAACTTGAACTTCTCTAGGAGCCATGATGGTTTGGGGTATGGGAGGGAGGCTGAGAAAGACAGGCAGGGATCATGCTGCAGACTTCAGCCACTGCCAGTCCTTAGACCATAGCAACACCGTTACCCACACCACATCCTCAGTGGGAAGGACCGAGGACGCAGTAATCCGCGATCTAGCCAAAACTTCCTTTATGCAACTGAACTTATTTCTCTAAATGTTTACTTGGGTTTTCCAATTACAAAAAAACATCTTGGATATCATCACCCATCAAACCCTAAGGACTTTTATTCATACAAAACAATATTTTTGAAAGATTTTATATCTTTATCTTGCAGAGAGAGAGAGAGAGAGAGAGAGAGAGAGAGAGAGAGAGCGCACAAGCAGGGAAAGTAGCAGAGGGAGAGGGAGAAACAGAATCTCTGCTGAACAGGGAGCCCGATGCGGGACTTAGTCCCAAGACCCTGGGATCATGACCTGTGCTGAAGGCAGATGTTTAACCGACTGAACTTCCCAGGTGCCCCACAAAACTGTATATTATGGTCAAATAGCCATTTAGAGATGGCAGCCAACAATGGACAGCCTATCTGTATTGGTGAAGCCTCCGGAAATGTTTGCCTTCTTCTCTCTCCAACACCATCACTGGGGTCCCCGACTCTGTTGTCCATATGATAGTCTCCAAACTCTTTAACACAGGCTCAAGGCTCTCTACTGCCTGGTCCCAGCCTACTTTCAGAAAAATTGTTTTTCTTGGCTTAAATCCTGTACCCAACCAATGGGTCTTGCTGTTTATGTCATATATCTTTTATCCTCAGACCATACCATGCCTGCCTCCCCGGCCCCACTCCATCTGGAACCTTCTTGTCCTTCAGGATTCAGTTTAAGCACTACCTCTTCCCTCCTCTAAGGATCCTCTCCTCCATCTCACAGGGGTCCCTGTGTCCATGGAACCCCCACCATAGTCCTGAGTCATTGGCAATTAACCCCATACTGAAAGAGGTTGACATTGAAATCATGCCGAGGCTTTCCATCTCTCCCACCCAGATTCTCTCTCCTCTTCTATGCTGATTTTTCCGGTTGTCTTATGATTTGTGGTGAGTGACGGACTCTCTAAAAGCAGACTCAATAGGTAAATGACAGACAAGAAGATAGGCAACCGACGGAAAGCTTGATAGTGGACGATGTTACATATTTTAGTTGAAAACTATAAAATAGGTTTTATTTTTAATCTCCATGGTACAGAAGAGGAAATAGAAGCTGGAGAGGTGAAATCACTTGTCTGAGATTATGTAGGCAGTAAATAGAAGTGGGCTTGAAACAGGTGTCTTATTCCAGGCTTACAGGTAAGACCTCGGCTCACTATTCCTCTGAATGAAAATGGGACATTACTGTATGTTAGAAACAGAGCAGTCTTAGAGTCAGATGTTCAAATTCTAGCTGCACTACCTACAAATATGTGATCTTGGACAAATCACTTCACTCAGTGATCTCATCTGGAAACAGGCTAATCATATCCGCCTCAAAGGACTGTGTTCTCTGTTAAATGAGATCTCACGTGTTGAGCAACTGGCCGAGCACACCTACAAAGCACAGTGTCGCCCTACGGCTGATGTGGGCAGTGAGAAGCTTGATGGGTTTCTTGCTACTTTTCCTGCTCACCTTCCTAGTCTTTTTTGAGTGACTCTTTTTCTGGATCATCCTAGATCAAGAACATTCCACTTGGTCTCTGCTTTCAGGGAAACCGTGTGGCCATCTGCTGTGTTGGTGACCAAGCAAAAGCCTGGGTTGGGAAGCCATCTGTGCTGCAGGAAATCCGGCTGGTGAGGCCCCTGCTCTTGGAAGAGAGAAAGTAGTGTCATTCTCGGGTTCTCTGCTGCCCGCTCCTGGTTCCCATCTGGGAATGCCACAGTGCAAAGGATCAATGGCAGGAAGCTGCTTTCCTCACCTTGGCCCACTCTCCCCAACCCTTGACATTCCAGACATTAGGCTTCAGATCCTTTAGCCTGATCCTTCAAATCAGGACCTCTTCCAGCCTTGCTCTTTCTCCTAGGGCTGCTCACGTCCCTCAAACCTAGTTCTTGGATGGAGTCAGATTCGTGGGGTCTGATTTCTTGCTCGAGATCTGTGACCTGGCATGCCCCCCCTCTCCCGCCTGGCAATTACAGCCAAAAACATCAGGAAGCAGGGCCAGGTCTGTTTACTGTGATGTGGTTTTGGTTTAGACTTTGATCATTCCTCTGGTTTATTGGCTAGAGGCAGACTGCCTGGATATACCCCCCCAGCTCCACCACTAAGGAGCTGTATGATTTTCAACATGTTATTTTACTGTTTGAGCCTCAGTTTCTTCATCTGCAAAATGGGAGCAGTCATATTTCTCTTCTTACCTTTTCTCTGTGTGAGAATTAGATGCAAGTTTTCCAGGTGCATAGCAGAGTTCCCGGGACAGAAGAGATACTATAATCATCAGCTATTGTTCTTATTTCCAGGTGTGCAAATTAAGGCATGAAAACATTGTCCCTTTCTTTAGTATCTGCACAGAACCACCCAACATCTGCACTGTCACCCAATATTGCAGGAAAGGGAGTCTTAAGGTAAGTGAACTAGGTCATCTTACCTTAGGTTTAATTAGCAGCAGCTAATAAAGAACCTCATTGATATTTCCCTCTTCATCCAAGAACAGTTCCTCTCTGGTCTAATCGCAAAACCTGAATTACTTTGTTGGGGCTGCAATTAGCAGTAGAATTGCCAATAGTCTGGTTTCCTTTGCCCTGCTTGGGAATTGTCTGAGCCTGTCATCATCTCTTAAGACATTAGAGCCCCTTCCAAATTATGCTTCTGAGCTCATCTTACCCATCTTATGTGACTATCAGCTTTATGTTAGGAACAAGGAAGTATTTAAAGGCTCCAGACTGGGTGACTTTCTCAACATGGAATCAGCTTATGATATCTCCTGGGAAATTTCTGGTACTGGCTGTAGTGTACTCTGCCTTGGATTGTAGTAGTTCTGGTCAAAATCATCCAACGTGTTCAAATCAAATCCATTCAACACGCGAAGCTCCCTGGGCTTCCGGTGGAGTCACTGGTGGTGATTTGAATAACTGTTCTTTCAGGATGTTTTGAGAAACTCAGATAATGAGATGGATTGGATATTCAAACTCTCTTTTGTATACGACATAGTCAGTGTAAGTATCATGTAAGACTTATTTAAAGAACTACCAGTGTTTTTGAGTTGTTCTGTGTCTTGAGTTAAACCAAACTGTAATTTTCCCTGAAAATTCTGATATTCCTCAGATCTCAAATAAAATGATTCCATTTCTAAAATTGACCATTTCAATCAGATTTTCCATTCTTTTCTCCCTCTCTGATCTCAGTAAGTATCGAGTATTTCACATTAGAGTTGAAAGGGATGCTCGGCTTATCCAATCAGGGAGGAGCAGGGTATTTACACTTCAAGCTGCAACTTTCTACCCCAAAGGAAAACTGATTACTAGACCATGAGGCAAGCCGGGGAGGAGGATTCCTAACTCCCCTTCAGAGTTTTTGATTCTTTTCCCCAGAAAATGGCCACAAGCTGTTGCCCTAAGAGGTGGGCTAGGGATGCAGACCTGGGAAGGTGTATAAGCAGGCAGAGTCTTTACTTTGGGCAAAGAGGGCTGTTGTGTCTGCAAAAAATGGTTAAGAGTAACAGTAGTGGTAGCAGTAGCTAAAATATATTTAGTGCTTATTTTCGCCTACTTCCTATTACTTTGTATATATCAACTTATTTAATTCTCACAACAAAATATGAGGTAGATCTATCACTTCCCGGATGGAAGGTGAGTAGGGGGGCCATGTCATCCTGAGGCTGTCCTCACCCTGGGCTACAATCCAGCTGCTCTTTGTAAGCTTGCCTGCTTCCCCAATCAGAGGGGGCCAGGCCAGAGATGTGGGAGTGGGTCTTGGTGAGGAAGTCCCTCAGTCTGACCCACAGGCATCAGGGCAGCGCTGTTCATCATCTGTCAATCAACAGTCCATTCATTGACCAATAGACTCCTCTGGGCGAAACCTGGGCACTGAGGGACACAGGGAGAGACGTAAGATCTGCCCTCCTGCAGTAGCGGGCTGGTGGCTCTTGGAGTGACTTTGGAAGTCACTTTCTCTTGCTGGAGGGGAAGCCTCCATGTAGGATAAGAGGTGAGGTTTGCCTGACTGATATCAAAGAGCTTTCTTTTTTCCCTAAGATTTAATTGCTCTTTACTTCTGAGAAACTGAGTCTTATGTGTGAAACTTTGATATCTTAGGCTTTGGTGGGAAACCAGTGTATTGTCATTACTAAGAAAGGCAGACAGCAGAAGCCTCCCATGACAGGTCCTCACAGATGACCCTGAGCCACTGTTTGTTAGTATTTGTTAGTTAGTTAGTAACAATGTTTGTTAGTTAGTAACTAAAACAAAATTTGTTAGTTAGTAACAATGAAGTTAGTAAGACTTCACTGAGCATCTCTTAAGGGTTTGCCTTACTCCTGCATTTGCATAGGAAGACAAGGACTTCTTTTAATCTCTGGATGGATTAAAATCTAGCTACAGGAAAAAAAAAAGTCAGGAAATGTACATATAAAATTAAGTGGTGGAACGGTTAAAAATTAGGAGGATCTGATGCGGCATCCTCTCCTGCCCTGGGCTCCTCCTTCCTTCCCTTCACCCACTTTCCCTTCCCTCCCTCCCAAACCCAGGGAAGTACTCTAGACTCTGGGGATCAGGCTCCGGCTGCTGACATCATACATATATTCTCTGAAGAGAAAACTAGTAAGTTCTTCCCAGGTACTGTAAGGATAACTAATAGATTTAGCTTTTTCAGTTGGCATTTGGTTTTCAAGAGGTATTAACCCAAAAGTTTCTCTGAGGAAGTTCTGGGGTGGGTGAGAAAGGCAGTCTGAAAGGAAAGTCTCCCTGGTGGTCTTCAGTCACTGAGTATATCCCCTGCTCCATGCTGGGAGCTGAAGACAGCTTGACACCCCACTTTAGAAGGATTGTGGTCTTCTGAAATTAAGCGTGTACATAACGGAAGAGTGAACAGTGTAAGGAAGTCAGGGCGAGTTAGGTCAGGGCACATTTAGGCTCTTTAAGGCGAATTTCTCTGCCAGCATTCTTTCAAAGAGTAGCAAAAATTCAGTATAGCTTCTCAGGGCTTCCCCACTGGTGACTTTGACATGAACCCAAGCGTTGGCCATGCTCTGTGGGTCAGATTGAGCTTCTGGCCATCCCATATCAATCATAAAAACAGTTCTTTTGGGGGCGCCTGGGTGGCTCATTTGGTTAAGCACCTGCCTTCGGCTCAGGTCATGATCCTGGAGTCCCGGGATCGAGTCCCACATCGGGCTCCCTGCTCGGCGGGGAATCTGCTTCTCCCTCTCTCACTTCCCCTGCTTGTGTTCCCCTCTTTGGCTGTGTTTCTCTCTGTCAAATAAATAAATAAAATATTAAAAAAAAAAAAAACAGTTCCTTTCCTGATGTCTGTTTGACCAGAATATTCTCTATACCACATACCAGAGGAATTCTGAGATGTCACAGACTTCTCAGGTCAACAAGTGGATGTTGACTGAGCACCTCACTTGGTTCAGACCCAATTCTGAGCATGGAGAGCACAGAGGAATGAGCTCATTGTCCTGTCCCTAATGAGTTCGACCCAGTGGAGCCAGCCTGGTAGGGAGCTTTGAAGATTATAATAGTCTTGAGTTAGGGATGGAACTTCATATCTAAGTAAGAGAAGTCTTGATGGATTAAGAGAAGGAGAACAGTTATAATAGAGGTTGTCCTCGGGTTTGAACCCTGGCTCTCCAGTACTGGCCCGGTGACCTTAACTCCCTGAGCCTCAGTTTCTCTGTATATTAACTAAGGATAATAGCAGTGCCCACCTAATAGAGTTGTGGGGAGAAGTAAGTATGCTTAGCACCATGCCCTCTTAAAACAGGCACCAGGGAACGTTCATTGTTAGTAGGAGCAGTAGTATTACTATTATCACAGATAACTTCATTATTAGGAATAACCAGTACTAAAAGCATGTACATTTAAAAATTTCATTCCCATGGGGTTCCTGGGTGGCTCAGTCAGTTAAGTATCCGACTCTTGATTTTGGCTTAGGTCATGATCTCAGCATCATGCGACTGAGCCCCCCATTGGGCTCCATGCTGGGTGTGGAGTCTGCTTGAGATTCTCTCTTTCCTTGAGGCGCCTGGGTGGCTTAGTCGTTAGGCATCTGCCTCCAGCTCAGATGATGATCCCAGAGTCCCAGGATTGAGCCCCACATCAGGCTCCTTGCTTGGCGGGAAGCCTGCTTCTCCCTCTCTTACTCCCCCTGCTTGTGTTCCCTCCCTGACTGTGTTTCTCTCTGTCAAATAAATAAATAAAATCTTTAAAAAAAAAAAAAAAGATTCTCTCTTTCCCTCCTCCTTCTGCTGCCCGCCCACTCACACAGGTTCTCTCTCTCTCTCTTTCTTTATCTCTCTCTCTCAAATAAATAAATAAATCTTGAAAAAGAAATTTCATTCCCCCAACAATCCTCTAGGATAAGTCACTGTCCAAACAACATCAGCTGCATGGACCACTGGTCAGTGGCAATGTGGGAGCTCAAACTGAAATGTGCTCTAAGTGGGAGATTCACACCAGATCCAAAGACGCAGGAAAAAAAAAACGATGTAAAATATCTCATTATTTTTATGTTGGTTACATGTCAAAATAAGATTTTTTAATGCATTGGGTTAAATAACATATTATTAAAGTTAATTTCACCTACTTAACTGAAAAATTGAAAATTATACCTCCTGTTCATATTGTGTTTCTCTTGGATGGCGCTCTTAGTAATTAGCAATTATTAATTCCTCTTTCTTTTATTTTTTATTTTTTTTAAGATATTATTTATTTGACAGAGAGAAACACAGCCAGAGAGGGAACACAAGCAGGGGGAGTAAGAGAGGGAGAAGCAGGCTTCCGCCGAGCAGGGAGCCCGATGTGGGACTCGATCTCAGGTCTCCGGGATCATGACCTGAGCCAAAGGCAGTCACTTAACCAACTGAGCCACCCAGGTGCCCCTCTTTTATTTTTTTAAGAGAGGTGGGGAGGGACAGAAGGAGGGGGAGAAAGAGAATCTTAAAGCAGCCTCCACACCCTGCAGGAATGGATCTCATGACCCTGAGATAATGACCTATTTGGTCTGCCACAATATACATGAAATCATACATTTCCACCAAAACAGGAAAACCAACCAACCAATCAACCAACCCTGAAGAGATGTGTGCCATCTCTTGATCTCTTGGAGAGGACTGCATTCCTCAGTTTTCAACCATCCCTAAACATCTTGTTTATCTTCTAATGGAATGAACTCTGCTAATAAACCTGGATATTAAGGTGATCAGTGGGGACTGAATAAAGTTTTTCCTGCCTGGGATGGGCCTGTCACTAGCTGGGGCAGAGAGAGTTGTGAGCTTCAGGGACAGCCCCACTGCCGGGGGAGGTCTCCATGAAATGAGATGGAACTCCAGATTGGATACGGGTCTCCCCAGAATTCAAGCCCAGACCCTGGCTTGTTGGAGCCTCCTTAGAGAATTCCAGAGGCAGCCTCAGCCAGGCCCCTCCAGATTTGGGTGAGTGGGTTGCAGTTTCTAAAATGTAATTTTTTTTAAAAAGCAATTTAATTGTGTCATCTCAAAAAACAAACCTTGAATTTTGGGCTGGGAGCTAGAGTGGTGTGTCCACAGTCTTGCTTTCCATTTTAGACTGCACTCCCAGTATTGGCTCAGGGTTCTTGCTAAAGCAGGGCAGTGATTCAGACTGTGACCACCGCTGGAGCAGAGTGAGTCCCTGAACTGGTGACGCGGCCACCCAGGGTCCCCTCCCTGGGGGCAGAGTCCCTTCTGGGCCTCCGTGCATTCCTCCCTGCAGGAACACTGAGTGCCATCACTGCCTCTGGCCACCACACCCATGGGTGACTCCACCCCCCTCCTCAGTGGGGCTTGGGAGACATTTGAACCTGGCTGTTCCCTTGTCAGGAGAATGGGTGTGCTTTGATCCGCCCTCCTCCTCCTCCCGTACAATCAATCACCAGGACCCGGAAACAGGAAAATCTAATGATTTAGAAGCGGCCGGGCTTTGAAGGCAGCCCAACCTGGGTTTGTCTTCCAACTCTGCCCTCGCTCTCTGGGAGCAATTTAAAACTGTGAGTTTCCTCATTGGAAGACAGAGCTATCTTCTGGAAAGGCAGAATGGGATCCTATATATAGAGAAAGCCCAGTGCATAGTACAAAGTGCTCAAAGAAAGCTTTGTTGTGATTTATTTGTTCATCAGCAATCCACACCATGGGATGAATTTTCACGGACCCTTGTGGCTTCAACGCAATTCTCAGTCAGTCACTCCTCATCTTTGCCCTTTAGATCTTTCTTTCGTCAGCCACAGGGCATTGAGCAGTTGGTCAAGGGTGGGGACATGGGAATGGGATCGAGGCCTTCCCAGTCCTGCTCACCACAGGCCAGTGCTGTGGCCTCGCGCAGGTGAAATTCTTCATCTCTCCCTCTCCTTATCTCCTTATTTGCAAGATGAAGTTGACACTGACACCACGTGCCTGGTCTACAGGGTCACTGGGGGGAATTACACGGGCTGGTGGAAGTGAGGAACTTAGGTTGATACCACGTAAGGCCAGCACTATAAACTAAACCAGAGAAAGATCCAGTAAGACCCTTGAGGGGGACATGGTCGTGTTCACTCTTGTCCGGAACCTTTGGGGTGAGGCAGGTGGGCGGAGGGGCCCGTGCTTCTCAGGCTGCAGCAGGTGAAACAGCTCTGTGATAGCCCCACACCTGTGACATCGGAGGCTGCTGCCTCTCCACCAGCTCCCGTGCAACGTATCCTCCAAGTGGCTCAGAGATCAAAGATATGGAGAGCCTTTATGTCTGTACCTTAAGTCCAAGCCTTTATGTCTGGAAATATTGAATAAATATTATGGAAATGTCTTAGGGTAAAGCCATCAAGGAAGGTAAGAAAATAAAGGCCCCAGGATCACCCTCAGTGGGGCCCCCTGTCTGCACTACTGAAATGCAGTCTGCCCTACCCCCTTAGCCTTCATTTCACTGCTGCTAGCCTACCCTGGGAAATCTCAGAAATACCCACATCCATCAATCTGGTCTTGCTTCAAATGTGACCATCTCCTTTTCAAATTTATCTCTGCTCTCTCTGTCCTCCCCCCATAATTGTTTCCCTCCACAATTCCAGGTCTTTCCCAAAGGCCCTCCCTGCCTATGGAAAGATCCATGCACTCTGCCCTCCTTTCCCTGACAAATGAGCATGCTCTCTGCCTTGGTGACTCACCCTGAGCTAGGTCTTTCCATTGGTACTCTTTTCCCCATTCTGATCCTTCTCTTGCTTTGGGCTCCTTAGCAGCAGGCTTGGCTTGTACCAAGTTTGTACCACAGGCTCTTGTGTTCAGGTCTAAGCATTGGCTTTTTCTTTCTAAGCTCACCAGGTGACTTCAACGTCTGCCAAGTCGTGGAACAATAAAGGAGGACAGGTGTTCTCAGGCTGCGTGTGCACGAATATCCTAGGGATCAGGTTAAAATGCACAGTCGGATTCAGTACATCTGGACAAGGCCCAAGACTCTGCATTTCTGCCAAGCTCCCAGGTGACGTTGGTGCTGCTGGTCCCCAGGCCATCTTTCAAGTAGTGGGGGTCTAGGCAGTCCCTTCTCAGAGATGGTCAAATCGGGGCCCAGTGAGCAAAGTGCCTCGCTTGAAGAGACTGAGTGATCAAATGGAAATGCGAATGCATGTCTTCTGATTCGAGTGTTCTTTCTGGGCTTTTTCACAAATAATGGTACTTATTATTGCATTATAATAATAGATATAAACCCTTAAGAACATAGTGGATGAGATGAGAATTTGTTGACATTCCTCATTTTATTGTCTTTCCTTTGCAAAGTGCTCAGACAGGACCCTTAAGTCCCTATAACAGAATGTAATATTCTATTATTATAGAATCATCATACGTAGGTAGGAGTAGAATATAATTTGGAACACGTAGGTTATAAGAGAATAGTCTTAATTACATGGCATTGTTTCCATATTGTCGGTACCCTTTATCATATTTACACATTTTTCATGACAATTTATGGTGGGGATTGACTGTGTCATGCACCGTGCCACGTGTCTCACGTACATCATGCCGTGTGCCCGCCACAGCCACCCTGGGAGGTAGGGATTGTTGTCACCTCCATTTTGATGAGAAAAATGAGACTTACGGGGTGAAGTAACTTGTCCTCTGCTAAGCGTTAGAGCCGGGATTTCAATCAAGGAGTCTGACCACTCAGTCAGAGCCACTCAATCAATTTAGCTTATTTATTCTAGGCTGGCCGTGGCCCTCGTGGCTCCACCCCCGGGGGCCAGAACTAGCCCTCCCCCACTTCAGGGTAACCCTCCCCAGGTTGACTCATAGGCAAGGGGCTATGTTAGTGGTTCTGGGACCAAATGAACCTAGAGATGGGTGCGTCCCCCTCCCCTGGGTCTGTGTCTCTGCCCATCACAGAGGGCCAGTGACACCTCCTCTAATTCTTGTGCTTATTTTCCTCCTTCCAGGAACACCCACCCCATGTTCCTCCATGGGAGCGACCTAGGGTCTCACGGCAACCTGAAGCTTTCCACCTGCCTGGTGGACAGCCAGATGCAGGTGCACCTGACAGGTTTGGGGCGGGACCTACAGAACATCCAGCGAGGCACCGACAAGCCCCTCGGGTAACACGGTGGCCACGGGGCGCCGGACCCCCGCACCCCTGCTTCCGGAAGCTCACCGGCTCAGGGACCCGCGGGGGGCCTGCCTCCAGAGCTGACCGTGTGTGGCTGTGCTATTCACCCGAAGGAGCGAGAGAGAAAAAAGAGCCTCCAGGCTGGTGAGTCTGCGGTGTGATGTCCCAGGTAGGAGGCTAGGTCTCACCCTGGCCAGCCGGGCAGCCCGAAGCCATCATCCTGTGTCCTCAGAGTGCATCACCGCAGGCAGTTTAAAGACGATGAGTTCCATCCTGTCGCTGCTCCAGCATCCCTTGAGAAGCTTAAAAAAAAAAAAAAAAAATCCCACCTAGGTGGCCAGGGCCCACCCTAGATCAACTGAATCAGAATATATGAGGACGGAATCCAGACGTCCTCCAGTGATTCTTGTGTGCATTTAAAAGCCCTCCAGTGATTCTTGTGTGCACCTCAGGAGGAGACTTTCTGCCTGGAGTCCAGCGCCTTTAGCACACGTGCAGACAGAGGCTCCGCTAACTGCGCCTCCTCCCCCCCCAACTAACTGAGCACCCTTGGGTCTCACCTCCCGCGTGTCTGGGGGCCCTGACCACCCCTTCCTGGGGCAGCACCTCGCAGCAGTCTGCCTGTGCGCAGGTGGGGAGTTTCTGTTACATGGGGCAGCATGATGCTTTGTAGAGAAAAACAAAGGGCGAAATTCTGGACACCGGCTAGTAGCCACTCTATCGCCCCATCCCCCATGCATATATTATATATATACATATATATGTACATTTAGCGATTGTAACCTATAGTGAAATAAACCTATAAAACTCACAGCAAACAATAAATGCGGGTTATATAAAATATCCGGAACACAGAGATCTGTAAAGACACGATGCAGGTTGGTGGTTGCCCAGGGCGGGGCGGGTAGGAGGAACAGGGAGAAGCTGTTTAGTGGCGACAGGACTATATTTGAGGCCACCGACATGTTATGGGGCTTCTCTGGATGGTTGATTGTACAATATTGCAAAGGCACTACGCGCCACTGAATTGTTGTTTTTATGGTTGTTTTATGTTCTGTGAATTATACCTTAACAATTAGTTTTTAAAATACAGACAACACAGAAAGGGGAAAGAAAAACAAAGAGCTCTTCTAACCACACAGTCAGGTGTTAGTCACAGTGAAGACGTTAGTACACATCCTTGGTGATTGATTTCTCTGTATTCACATACCCACGGATGCTGATTTGCTCTGTAAGTTGGGTAACATGACAGCAGATTTCTCACAGGCTGGCTCCTTCCAATTCTTCTGTGCTTCCCTGAGTAAGAGGGGTAGCTTTTCCTGTTCTGCCTGCCCCTTTCCCACTGCATGCTTCAGAGCTTTACTGGAGGACCCCCAGGCTGCTGCGGCTCCCAGAGGCACCCTGGTCGGCCACCCCAAAGGGAGATGTTTACAGCTTTGCCATCTTGATGATGGAGCTACTCCGCCCCCAGGACCGCGGGCCTTTTGACCATCTCGATGAGGCACCAACTGGTGACGCTAAAGAGTCTTTTTGGCAAGATTTGGTCATGTGGGCTAGCTTTCAGATGCTTCTTTTCAATTCAGTATTTACTAATTAATGATTTATCCCATTGTTTTTCCTTTTTAAAGTTAATGTTCTTTTTAAAATTAAAATCCTAGTTGCAATTTGCTTATAACAACAATCCAGGAACTCGGGATTTCACATGTTACTCTATGATAGTAGATAGTAGGGATTTAGGTCACCTCACTTCTGTTCATTGCCTCCTCCACTGGCTTCCCATTTAGGGAATGAAAGTTAAGCCCTAACAGTGTCCTGCAAGACCACCACAGCCCTCTCACCCGGCCTCTGGGGCCTTCTTTCTTAGTGTCCTATTGCTGCTATAATAAGTTACCCACAAACCTGCTAACTTTCAGTGACAGACATTTATTTACTTACAGTTCTAGAAGAAGTCCAAAATTAAGTTTCCGCAGGGTGTGCTCCCTCTAGAAGCTTTAGGGAGGTTCTGTTCTTTGTCTCTTCTGGCTTTTGGTGATTGCTCCAGACTTCATGGGCTGTAGCCAAATGGCTCCAATCTCTGCCTTTACCTTAACATTGCTTCTTCCTCAATATACGTCTCTTCCATCTGAATCTCCTAAGGACACTTATCATTGGATTAGAGCCCACCTGGAAATTCGAAATGATCCCCTCATTTGCTTAATTATCTCTGCAAAGATGCTTAATTATATCTGCAAAGACCTTTTCTTCAAGTAAGGTCCCATTCACAGGTTCGGGGGGCTAGGACATGAACATATCTTGTTGGGAACCACCATTCAGCTCAGTACACCTTCCTGATTCCATCCCCCATAGTTTACTCCTTTCAGTCATGCTGGTCTCCTTCGTGTGCCTCCCTTGTGACAGACACACTCCTACCCCAGAGCCTTTGTACACACTGTTCCCTCTGCTTGGGCACCTCTTATTTCATGTTTGAGATATGAGAAAGCCAATTTTATTCTTTCTTAAGGGCTACAGAATTTTTCATTATTAGGCTATGCCATGTATTATTGATTGATGCACATTCTGGTTGCTTTCCATTTCTTGCTATTATAGTTGCTGCCGTGAGCATCCTTGTATCTTTGTGGACATTAAATTGACGATATAAATGTATTTTAAGTGTATTTAATTTTTTTGATAAATTCTGCCCAATTGTCTTTATAGGATATATTGAAGCTTATTTTTTACTGAGTTGTCTCTTAACACACATCCTGGCATGGAATTAAGGGCAGAAGTGGTGGGGGATAAAGCAAAATTTGATCCAGATTGATTAAAAAAAAAAAAAAGTCTAGGAGGCCTAACCCCCGGTCCTGTTATTTTCCACCTTGGCCGTACACTGGAATTACGTAAGAAATGTTAAAAACTGCTCCTTCCTGGGTCTTAGCCAAGGAGATTCTGATGTCATATGCCATGATCTGGGCATCAGTGTTGGCAGGTGATTCCAACATGCAGCCCACGCTGAGAACCGCTATCTCAGAGCGAGCCCAGGCAGGTATGCGTGTGTCCATTTCTGAACTTTCTCCCCCACTAGGTTTTTTTTTTTATCACTTTGCCTACTATTTGTAGCCCATTACCAGGGGCCAGCCTCAAGTCTCTCATCTTTAGATCACCATGCATTCCCTGGAGAATTTTTTAAAGTCAGGAGCCTTTCTGAATGTATGTAGTTGCTTTGAAAGCAAATTCCTGGGGCGCCTGGGGGGTTCAGTTGGTTAACTGCTTTTGGCTCAGGTCATGATTCCAAAGTCGTGGGATCGAGCCCCACGTCGGGTTCCTGCTCAGTGGGGAGTCTGCCTGTCCCTTTCTGCTCCCCTCCCTGCCAGCTCAGGCTCTCTCTCACTTGCTCTCTCTTTCTCAAATAAATAAATAAATATCTTTAAAAAATTAAAAGTCGATTTCAGTTTCTAATCTATGGTCAGGTGAAATAGAGGGGAGACTAATCCAAAAAGGTCCATCCCAAATCCAAGTGCAACTGACCAGGAAGCTACATAGGTCTTCCCAGGCTGAGCCCAGGAAGGAGCCCATCTATACTCACCAGGCTCAGCTGCCATGGGATTGCACCAGCTGGGGGTGGGGGGCGGGGCGGCAGTGGGGGCAGGCAGACCCTATACAGTTGGTATGTTTGCACTTCCCCATAGTCCTATGCTTGCAGAGTTTAATGAGAGCTGGCCATATGGGGCTATGTATACAGAGGCCTGCAACCAGGAAAAGTACAAGGTGCACCTAATTTATGAACAAACACGCTTCTTCCATTAACTCCTCGTACTTCCCTACAAACAATCCTGGTGCTGGGAACTGGACAGACGTCGAGTCTCTGCACACACTAGACCAGTGCTTTTCAAATTTCAGTGGGAGTCAAGATGACCTGGGGGGCTTATTGCTATACAGAATCACTGAGGTCCATCCTCTGGCTCTCTGACTCAGTGGGGCTGGGGCAAGGCCTGAGAACTGACATTCTTATCAAGTTCCCAGAGGATGCTGAAAATCCACAGTTTCAGAAGCGCTGGCCTCGTGTGATTCTGGACCAGCAGAAACAGAATTCCCTGGGGACTTTTTAGAAACGCAAATTCTGTGACCCAACCCCAGGCTTTTGGAATTGGAAACTGTGGGGGTGGGCCCAGAATCTGTGTTTTAACACACTCCCCATCCCCCTTCCTGATGCACACCAAAGAAGAACAGAATGGCTGCACATTACCAGTTTAGGAACACATATGCTCTGAGGCGCAGACCCATGACTTGAATTTGAACCCGTGGCTCAAAGTTTTATATCATTTTATTGATTGTTTCGTGGCGGTTCTTAGAGCTGAATACAGGAAAACAGAGGATGCAGCAATAGTGATTCTCTAGTCACAGCCTTGAAACCATTGTGGTCCCATGTCTCAAATGATACTTAGTCTGGGACATAAAACACAATTACCCATAGTATAGCCTTTTCTTAAATGTATTTTCCTTCAGATTGTTTTTGTGCATTAAAAATATGCACTTAAACACAACTATGTACATTTATAAAAATAAGATAATATTTTACACAGTTTTAAAACTTGTATTTTTTTTTAAGTAAAGGCCACACTTTGTTCAGATTTCCTTGGTTTTTTTTTTTCCTTGTTTTTTGTTTGTTTGTTTAAGAGGAGAAGGAAGGGCAGAGGGAGCAGGAGAGAATCTTAAGCAAGATCTATACCTAGCACGAAGCCCAACATGGGGCTCAGTCTCACAACCCTGAGGTCATGACCTGAGCCAAAATCAAGAGTTGGATGCTTAACCAACTGAGCCACACAGGTGCTCCCAGATTTCCTTAGTTTTGATCCAGTGTCCTTTCCTACCCCAGCATCCCATCTAAGGTACCCAGTGCATTTAGCCATCATGTCTACTCCGTGCTCCTCAGGAATACTTCTCAGAGACTATCCTTAATTTTTATGACATCGTGCTTTTGAGGACTATTGGTCAGGCATTTTGTAGAATGTTTCTCATTTGGGGTTTGTCTGATTATTTTTTCCCTCATGGCTAGACTGGGCTTCTACTTCTTGGGAGGAAGGCCATGGAGGTCAATTGTCATGTTCATCCCATCATGTCAAGGGTACATAAACCCTGGTTCTTTTTACTGGAGAATGATGCTGGCAACCAAGACCTAGAAGATGCTGGGTGTGCCCATTGCTGCTGGGGTGCTGGTGCTTCTAGCCCCTCCCTGTGACGTGTGTGTACACTGCCCTCTGGGTACACACATTTCCACATCCGTAACTACCCAGCTGTGTCTATACTAAGCAAAACATGAGTTCATACTGACATTTCCAACATCATCACCACATGGTTCATTTATTCTAGTCTCCCTATCACTCTTCCAAGCCTCCTTTTCCAACAGTGAGATCCTGGCTCCCACCACATGCCATCCATTTATTTCCTTAATCCAATCCCAGCGTATGTGTGTGGTACTTTCAGAGTTCTTATTCTATCCCCTCATGAGATGCTATCCTGGGGAATAGAATACAGTGATTATGAATGGGTCCTTTTGTTTAGTCTTAAGGATCTCAAGTCATTCTTTCGTCACGGTCTGCATTTATCCTGGGATTGTCCACTATTCTAACTGGTATTGTTAAGAATTTGTGTTCTTTGAGGTTTACTCTCTATGCTGTACAATTCTATGGGATTTGGCAAATGCACAGTATCATATACCCACCTCTGTAGTCTCGTATAACACAGTCTCGTTGCTCTAAACACACCCTGTGCCTCACCTGTTCAACACCTTCTCCTTCCCAAACTCCCGACAGCTTTCATCTGTTTCCCATCTCTATAATTTTGCCTTTTCTGGAATGTCATATCAACAGAATCATACAGTGTGTAGCCTTTTCAGGCTATATTTTTACACTTAGTACTATGCACTTAAGATTTGTTTATGTTGGGTGCCTGGGTGGCTCAGTTGGTTAAATGGCTCTCTTCAATTCAGGTCATGATCCCAAGGTCCTGGGGTCAGGTCCCACATTGGGCTCCCTGCTCAGCGGGGAGTCTGCTTCTCCTTCTCCCTTCCCCTACTCATAATATCTCTCTCATGCTCTCTCTCTCAAATAAAAAAATAAATAAAAAAGATTCATTCCTGCTGTTACATCCATTGTAATTTTATACCAAAAACATGTATATATTGTTCTCAAATTATTATTTCCTCTACAAAACTTGGATAAGCAGAATATTTAATAAATATCAGTAGAGATCAATGCCAAAGTGAAAGAAAATAGGTTTACGAAGTTGGGCATGGAGGCACCATGTGGTGGTAACATTTACTATTTGCTAAAATAACTTTTATGTGACATTGTATATGGAATAAAAATTGCACAAGGTGCACCCCCAAATTCTTATACACTCCTGAAGTCACAGAGACATATATATGCTTTACTTCAAGAAAAGTTCTATTAGAAGAAAAACAACAACTTAATCTAAAAGCAAATTCATTAGAAGGTGCTTATCTGTGTTACCGTAGGATTCTGTGTTTTCCAGGAGGTCCCAGAGTATTTCTCATAAAATATTCAGATTTCTCTGACATTCCAATCTATTCAATTTATTTAAAAACTCAATTTACAAATTGAATAGCACATGTTAGTTTAAAGTGTCCTGAATGGCAAGAAGTTTTCAGACATTTGGCTGTCTACACCCCACATGAATTTCAGAAATCATCGGCTGAATCAAAGACCCCATGGCGTCAGTTCCATTTCAACCTTCCCTGTCGGAGGAGAAGGGCAATGAGAAGATTGTGGTCATGGTGAGGGAATGTTGGGATGAATCTCCAGAGAAAAGGACCACTTTCTCTTCCATCAAGAAAATTTTACAAGAAGCTAGTTCCAAAGGATGAGTGAGATATAGAACATTTTCTCCTAATCACTTAACCATTAGAATTTTAAAACTGTATGGCTGTGATGGCTCCCGTGTGGCCCACTCTGTTCATTCATTCATTCCTCCACTCATTCATTCATTCGGCCACTCCTTCATTCAATCATTATCTACCCACTCAAGGCTTGCCACCTGCAGAACACTGTGTTCCATGCTGGTTAAAGTAGAGTGATAGATTCTCCCTTTGTTTCACAAATGACACAAAAATGTACCAGACATCAGCACTTCCATTGTCCTCCTTTGTCCATTCCAGATATCACTAGTCAGTCAAGGCTCTCTTTCCCGGGGAGTTCTGACATGGCCCCAGAATGTTTTCCGAATCGGCATTCCAAGGGTCACGCATGACTCATCAGTTGGAGTTGGACGATGGGATAAAAAACTATTCATCAACCTTAGAGTAAGTGGTTAACTTAAATCATTCATGCCTCCCAAGCACATTCCTCAATAGTAGCTTGCTTCATATCAGGATAATGGGGCCCTCTTTTGGCACATTGAGCATATGCAGGGATGGCTATGTTAGAAGCAGCTGTAGTTGATAGAAGGGCCCTGGGCTGAGAGTCTACTCCCAACTTGGCCATTCTGCTGTGCATTCGTAACATGACAGCCCAGTATTCTGCATTTTCCAAATCACAACTGTTCTAAATGACACATCTAAGGTCAATCATGACTTTTACTCAGAAAATCTGCTCTCCTTTGTTAAGGCACGTCTACTTCCCATGTGAGCCTCAGTCTCCTCATCTGAAAAATGCGGAATTTAGGGGCACCTGTTTGGCTCAGTTGTTAAGCGTCTGCCTTCAGCTCAGGTCATGATCCCAGGGTCCTGGGATCAAGCCCCTCATCTGGCTCCCTGCTCAGCAGGAAGCCTGCTTCTCCCTCTCCCACTCCTCCGGCTTATGTACTCTCTCTTGCTGTCTCTCTCTGTGTCAAATATATATACATTTAAAAAAAAACACTAAAAATATAAAAGGCTTTAGTTTAAAAAAAATGGGGAATTTAAATGATTTTTCTGAAGATATTTCTAAACCAAGAGACTAGGGGAGCTAGAAGTGCTCCTTACAGCTATCATCTGCAAAGAAAACAGTATTATTCAGGAAAACAAAAACAAAAGCCTGTCCTGAAATCTACATTTTTGCCGGACCATAACAATGACCTGGAGCACGGTGGGAAGCGGGGGAGGGTGGGAAGCGGGGGAGGGCCCCGTTTATTGAATGCCGGCTGGGGGCCAGGCCCAGCTTTAGACACCACGTACCCATTGTCTCCCTGAGCCCTCAGAACAGACCTGGGAAGTATGTGTTATTATCCTCATTTTTCAGATGAAGAAGCTGAGGCTCAGGAAGGTGAAGGGTGCAGGTCAAGGTCATAGAGCTGGTAGAAGGCAGCCTCTGTCTTGCTGTGTGGCCTCATGGCCATGGTCATTTCACCGCTGCCCATGGGCAACCCTGAAGGAGGAAACCTGACGGGCAAGACACATTTTCTTTTCTTGGGATGCACAGCTGGAAGTTGTGCATCCACTGTGGCCCTAACGTTCTTGGAAAAGAGGTTAATGTGGGGGTTGCTTTAAGGCCACCAGAACATCCTAGCAGTATGGGGAGCAAGCCGGAGGTGGGTGCCCATCACCTGAAGGATGTAGGGGGGAGAGAGGACTCCCTGATGGCGGATAAGAGGAAGGTGGATAGGCTTCTGTCTACAATGCCACCACGGTATTCCAGAGCACAGGGTCGGGGCCCAGCTTTGCAAAGGACCGGGGAAAAAACAGCATCACTACCTAAGGGGCTCCACATAGAGAAAATATTTTTTTGTTCCTTTAATTAAAGAGGAATTTAGGTTCTTCTAAAGTGAGTGAAGTATTTTGCAGGCAATTTGGTACATAACCTGTAAAAGGAGATGAGGCAAAAGCCCTTGAATTCATAGGACTAGAGAATGTCTTAGGGAAAAGATGATAGGGGCAGCCACAGGAGGGCTACCGCTAGATGGCGCTCTGGTTGCATGAGTCTGATTAATCGCTGCTCTCCAGTTTTTTGAGACTGTAGTCCGAAACCTTTCTTTGCAGGACACGATATGCACCTATGACTTTAGATTCAAAACCTGTTTCATTTTTGGCTGTAATTGAATCTGTACTCTCTCTAAACATTTGGCAGGAGCATCTGCTGTTTAAATTCCAGCACCCTTCCTGTGTGTCTTGACAAAGAGGCGGCGTTGGGGATTTGCAGGTGTTAATGTGAAATTGGTGGGTTAAAGCAAAATTATTGATTTGCGGATTGGTGACTGCTTACTTTTCCTCCCACATCTGCAGGTGGAATCTTTACCATCAAACTCTATAACCAACAGGGGGAAATGAGATGTCCTCAGGGAGAAATCCTTATGGTAAAGGCATACTGTAAAGTACTCCGCCCTCTTCCAATTTATACCCACCAATGAAAGCATCTCATTGGAGAAAATGCAGGTGCAGAAATGGGAGTCAGAAGAATCCCTTTGGATGATGGGTTTTTTTGTTAGCCAAAAACCTAATCCATTGAAACAAAAGGGTCTATAAGGATGACTCTGCTGGGGTCCGTAGGAGACAAGATGCGTAAGAGTCTGTTCAGAGGTGACCCCTCTTCTCTGGTTTCAGCTTCGTTGGAGAACAGCCCATAGCTGGAGGGCCCATGAAACTGGAACACTTTGAGTTCGTGACAATTTTTTTCTCTGACATTGTTGGATTCACAAATCTGTGTTCTCTCAGCTCCCCTTTGCAAGTTGTGATGTTCCTTAATGACCTGTTTATTTGATCACATCATTAAAGCATATGATGTGTATAAGGTGGGGTGCTTGGCTCCTGGGCTGTGAGGGAACACGCTCTCCTTGTCGGCTGGCCCTGGGCCTGGAGGGAGGGTGGACCCAGCCCTAGCCATCAGCCAGGGCAGGGCTCTATTTCAGGCTGGCACTCTATCTCTGTGCGTGGCAGGAACTCAATATTTTATTCCTGTTTGTTTCCTTGGGAAAGGGCTTAATTAATCACAGGTGTATGTGCTTGTCAAGAATCACCAGTTGCATCTTGTTTCTTCCATTATTTTATCTCACAGTAAACACATTTCTAAAGAGGCATTGACCTTCTACTGACTGACTGATTCCTCCCGCTCGCCCCTGAACCTGCTTCCTGCGTATTCAGAGAGGTTGCTCACATTTGCTCTCCTTTAAAGGTTGTCTTCGGACCCTATGGGGTCTTACTTCCATTTCTGTCACCCTTAGCAGTGGAGGTGAAGGCAGACTCCCAAGTGCAGGCTATGAGACTTGTGGCTAAAATGAGAAACAGCGATTCATGTTTCTCATGAATATGGTCACCCAGTATAAGAAACGTTTGTTTGGGGAAGGATAGCAAAAATGAATAATTTGGATTCATTCAAGTGGGGGTGATGATGGCTGCTTTGGATGTTTTCTGAGTTTTCCGGTAGGGACGGATCCAGAGTATAGGTGCCTAAGCTCATGCACGCCTGAGGCAACCACAGGTGTTCTAGCTCTGACCATGATTGCAGGGCTCTGCCTGTGGCCCCGGGGCCAGGAGGATTTGGGGGACAGTGTGGTCATGTCCCCCAGGGACATATCCTTGATGGTTATGCCCCAGTGTTCCCCACTCACCTCTGTTTAAGGGTAAAAGAAAAGCTGGTGTGGATAATCTCAAAGGGTGAGTCACATGTACCCCCAAATGGAAGCTGCTCTGCCTAGATGGGCATCCTGTGGGATTTCCTCTTGGTGTTATCTTCTCCATTACTATTTGCACAAGCTAACGCTCAGTTTCAGTGTCTAAAGTGTGTATGTACCCACGGTGGGGAAAGGTATCCTGGAAGCAATCCGGCTTGTGTACGGGTTGATCTTGTGTAATTCTGCAGTGACCAATACACAGAAGTGTTTTTAATCCTTGGCTAATGCCTGAAATCCCACCTTTACTACATCATCTCTGGATTTTGCTAGAATGCAAATGTATCTGGAAAGGCTGTACCTTTCAAGTTTAGAGGGGTCGTTTATTCTCTCTTGTGAATGAGGGATCTGAGAGGTGATTTTATTAGGACTTGTTATGGGGAGAGGAGAGGACAAGTCAGACAGATGTATGTGTTTACACCTAAGAATAAGCATATATATTGTGTCGAATGTATACCTATGTATAAATGTATCTAAGAGCCCTTGTATGGCGGAAGACATTCCAGGTTGGGTAAGATGAATTCCACTTGGTGGATGCATGTGCTCCTTCAAGAGCTACCCCTTTCCTACACGGCTGCCCGTTTAACTGGCTTTGAACTTGAGTTGAGGAAATATGGTCCCCGCCATTATTAGAGTTCAGAGGAGAAAGCAGTGACTACATGCAGCAGGGTTTGGGAAGGAAGGTTTTGTGGAAGAAGAAGTACAAGGGCAAAAACTTGTAGAAAATCCAGGACATGGAGGGAGGGAGTACAGGTCAGGGAGTGTGGCTCTTCAAAGTTGGGGGTGGGGCGCTTAGAGCAGGGCCACTTAGTTGCTTTATTTTCACGTGAAAACCACTGGGGGTGCACACATGACGGTTAGTGGACTTCCCATCCGCCATGGAGTCCAGCACGTGGACGAGACTGCCACATGCCCTTGCACTTCCTCAATGCCACTGTCTACTTCCGACTGGGCACATGCCTGAGGAGAAGTTCAGGCCCAGGACTGGCCTCCACATAGGTAGACAGCCCCAGGCCTTAGGGCCCACGGATGGTGGCAGGCGGTTCTGGATTCGAGTCCCGGGTCTGAGGTGTTTAGGACCCTGAAGTTGAATGGTAACATCTTGAAGGGAAACAGTCGTTGAATTGTTTCCGTCAATGTGTTTCCAGATAGCTGGATTACTTGGTGAGAGAGAAGACAGCCAGAGACTCCACGGTGTTGAACCAAAAGTCAGGAGGAGGCCGAAAAGCCGGACTTGCGTGGCTGCTCTTCCCCCAGGCCTCGATATCAGATGACGCTTGATCTGGTCTGTTTTGGGTCAAACTCATGGGCACATGACCTGTGCAGAAGCAACAAGCACTTGGTGTAATGCTCTTCTGAGTTTCTTAATTATTAATATAGCATCGAAAAGTATTAATATAATTATTGCTATATTATTATGATATTAATAATAGTTATTAATTTTCTTAATATCTTAATAGGTTTGGAATGAGGGGATCCTTACTTTCATTTTAGGCTGGGCCCTGTAAGTCATGTGGTAGACCTGTTCCTACCTGGCCTCCCAGCCTTAACAAATAAAACCTGGGGCATAACCAGAATTCATTACCCCCACATTTGTGCCGCACTTGCTTTGCTCACATCTCTAGTGCATGAATAACATCATCATTAATTTCTGTCCTAGCTTGGTTGTTACAACAAAATGCTACAGACTCAGTAGCTTAAATAACAGACAGTTATTTTCTCCTAGTTCTGGAGGCAGGAAAGTCTGAGGTCAGGGTTTCATTCTGGTTGGTTCCGATAAGGATCCTTTCCCTATCTCACCGAAGGCTGCCTTCTGGCTGTGTCCTCACACACGGAAGAAAGAGCCAGAGCTCTGGTGTCCCCTCTTCTTGGAAGCACACTAATGCCATCGTGAGGACCCTACCTCAGGACCTCATGTAAACCTAAGTATCTCCCAAAGGCCCTGCCTCTTAATACCATCATCTTGAGAGTTAGGGCTTCCGCAAGTGAATGAGGGAGGGGGTTACAAACGTTCAGCTCATCAAAATTGATTATGTTGTTTTCCACCAGAAGCCTGTGGATTCTGTAGGTTGCCTCTTTGTAAGTCCTAGGCTCTGCTGCCAAGCTCTGCCTGAAGAGGGCGCTTAAATATTTGTTGAATTGCATTTACTGGCTTAATGAGCATTGTGCCGTCCAGCTTTTAGGAAAGGCAGACCGGCTGTGCCCTTCCATTCTCCTCCTTGTAGGTCCCAGGGTGGCTGGTGGGATGAGAATCACCATGCCCAGGTGCCGTCTGTTCGGAGATACGTGAGCGTGGCCTCCAGGATGGAACGCAGCGGTCTGCGGGGGTATTATTGACCGCACTTTGCAAACGCAATGTTACTGTCCTGTCCCTGCCCCCCTCCCGCCCCCGCATCTTTCACCGGAGGGTGTTTTTAGAAGACGCGTTATAATTTTGTCTACTGTTTTCCATTTGGAGAGTAAGACCATCACCCACTACAGACAACATTGATCACAAACTTTGTCAACTGAGTTTTTCACTTTCGGTGTAAACACACATGACTACTTCCTTCCAGGATTTTCCATTCTAAACAGGTACAACTATAACAAGGTCACTTAGAGGAAAAGCAGGAGTCAGCAAGCATTTTCTGTTCAGGGCCAGACTGTAAATAGTTTAGCTTCATGGGCCATAGTCTCTGTTACTTAACTACTGTTTTAATGTGAAAGCAGCCATTTATAATATGTGAGTGAGAGTTGTGGCCATGTTCCAATAAAACTTTATTGGTGAGCACAAGTGGTGGGCTGGATTTGGCTGGTGGGTAGTCATTTGCCCATCCCCAATGCAGAGTGTAGTTCTGGTGCTGCAGAATTAATCTAGGACCAGGAACTCCAAGGGATATATTATTTGGCTTTACAGTAATTTTATTGTGTTAATTATTGCTAGACAGTATATGCTATTTATTAGCTGAGATGTTTATCAGCTAGGAAAAATAATTACATAGGGATTTAAGTTTCAAAATCTTTAGGTTAACATTCTTTTGAATTTCTAAATTTTCCGTAATATATAAAAACATACAAAAATATTTTTTTTCTTCTGATTACCTCATCGTTTAAGTTAATGGGCTGAGTTTCACACACTGATTGAAACCTCTCTTTAAACTTGTGAGTCAAGATTTTTAAGGGTAAATCTTGAAAGTAGGACTGCTGAGGGAGGCTCCAACCCTGACTCTGGATTCAGTGCTGGCTGTGAACCACATTTTCAGTGCTGTGTCCCAGCTCTGGGCCCATCTGGAAGCCTGAGGACCCCAGGAGACCTCCATCCCTGCGCAGTACTAGCTTGCCTACGGAGTTAGTTCTGTCTACTGTTTCTAAACTGAAAATGTTGAAGCTTAGCAATATCAGTAGCGTCTAAAGAATATCTGGATGGTTGGGGGGGAGTCTTGCCTCAGAGAGGTTGTCTGTGATTAGCTTTACCGAGAGATATTGACAGCCCAAGAATTTGAGCAGTGTAGCCTTCCCTCTCCACAGCAGCCCCTGCCCCCTGGGCCCCAGGTGGGGGTTCCAACCAAGTCAGCAACTAGACACTCACTGGTTCATGGCAGAACTCCAATTCACGTCTCTCAGAGCATGGCAGGCGCTCTGCTGGCATTGGGAGGGTACCGTGTGCTATGGTGTGTGCAGACTGCTAAGGCCCCTGTGGAGGCTCTTGGGCTCCCGGGTCTTCTCCCTTTAGAAAAGAGTTGTATGGTTCCCTCAAAAGGTTAACAGGAATCAATGACAGAAAACATCTTAGTTCCCAACTAGCCCAATGCCTTGGGGGATACCTCCTTTCTCTTAGCTGCAAATGGTCTCCTGACTTTTGCTTATACAGCCCAGTGTAGTCTTTCATAAGGCAATACCAAGCACAAGCCTAGGAATTATAATAATGCCCATATTTCCTCTATGGAGTCCCTTCTTCTGAGTCTAAAGTGCCAAGGACAGGAGACAGAGGCCCACTGGCTGGGGGGCACAAGGACCTCATCTCAACTCATCTAAATATCTTTTCTCTTCCCCTCTGCCTTCTTCTCCAGCCAGCCTGTCTGAAACACGCCATGATGTATTCTCATCTTTCTGAGAGCCATCTGCCTTTGATGGGGTGGGGGATGGATGGTCTCAAGAACATCTTGGAGATGATCATGGGGGAAATGGTGGGTGGTTACTATGATGTTAGGTGTTTGGGTGGGAATAGGGATTCATGGAAAGAAGTGAAAGGGGGTAACATTAACTCCCCAGTTTGCTGATATAATACAAACAAAGAAAGGAGAACAAATAAAGATACAATACTGTATCTCATCAACAGACTTCAGGTAAGGTGAAGACTTTTCTAGAAGGCAGCAGTGTAGACCTAGCTTTGAGTTTTACTGGCTGTCTGATTTGGGGGCCTGGTTTTATCACCGGTAAAATGGGAATGGTCATAATATTGCCCTCAAAGTGTAGATGTGGGGAGTAAATGTGAACATGTATGTGAGGTGTCTCACCTGGTGCCCTACTGATCAGAAGAGCTCGATAGATTTTATTATGATTTTTAAAAGATTTAACCCTGATGGGACCTCACCCCCTAGGCCATTGCTGACTATCCACTGAAGCTTATCAGCAAAGCCCAAGGAAATCGAGAGTTCTTCGATAGTGAGGCCTTTCCTTCCCTGAGGCTGCTTCCGCTGACTTGCACTTTGGCTAAGAACACCATTTTCAGTCAGTGAGCAAGGGAGACTGAGGTGCAGGCTTTGAGGGCACACTCCACAGGCAGTCTTTCCTCCTCCGTGACTCATCAGCACTCCCCTTGCCTCCCACAGGGCAAAGGAGAACAAACAACTTTCTGGTTGAAAGGCAAAGAAAGTTTCACCCTTCTACCCCCCAGATTTACCAAGGAAGAAGCTGAAGTCCCAAAGAGCTTCTGAGGTATTTTATTTAAAGATGTTTGTGGGGTCTGGTCGACGTCTAAGGACCATTGGGTTAGATGTGTTAAATAAATGTAGATCTAAGGTATTGAGTTAATCTGCCAGTAGGGGGAGCTATCTAGCTGGCCTCCTTTTATCCCGCCCCAGACCTCTGTGGTGTTGGGCTGAACAAATAAGGTGAACTCATTTCCTGGGGGACCAGGGCTAGGCTGTTGCTCCCAGACCCGCCAAAGAACTTGCCCTAGCTGCCAGGTATTTCCGGCCCATTGGCTTGTGTTTTGCAGTGAACCCAATTTCATTCTGGGAGAGAGGAAAGCTGGAGAACAAAACCTGCCTTGCCTTCTTTTTCCAGGGGCTGCTCCCAAACTTTACTTATCAGAAGGCATCTCCAGAATGTTTTCCAGGCATAAAGCTCTATCTAAGGTGTGAACAATCTGTGAAATTCAACGGGATCAGGCCATTCCAGGTAGACTGGATCGGGTGGTCAGTCCCAGGAAGCCCTGGTTCTGAGCTCTGACTTCCTGTGAGTGCCGCAGTTTCCAAATGGAAATGTCCCACTTTTGATTTATTGCTTAATTTCTTTCCTATCCAAAGCAAAGAAATGAAGATAGGCTTTGCTTTCAATGAAGGCTTTAAATTTAAGTGGAATTTTTCATTGATTTATGAAGTGCTTAATTTTTTTCAACCTCCAGCCAATGAAGATGAACCCATCCATTCTGCCATGAACGTTTCCCCCTTTACACAGAGAATAGGATTCCATCATGTCTGTCAGTGGCTCTTGTAGTCGACTGACTAAACCACTAATGCACTTTACAGCTTTGCTTTTCTTTTCTTTTCTTTTTTTTTATCCTTTCAACTCCTTACATCCCAGTTATCTTTCTTATGATAGCTCCTGAACATAGGAGAGCAGTTTGGAGGATGTATTGTGTTTGAGACCCTTTCCTGGTGAATTTCCCAAGACTGAAGAAGAGAAAACCAGTGCGATCGGGGATGTTTTCTTTTTTTTACTTGACTGATGAACCACCTTTGTAGAAATATTTTTGAACTCTGTATAGGAAAATAATTTTGGGGAGTGGAGATCCTTTAATACCAAATCTTTCAAAAGGTTTGGTGGGATTCTTGCCTTTCTTCAGGAAGAGGGCCACTAAACAGGGCCCAAGGGATGTGCCTTACAGACAGCCCCTCTCCATGGAGGGTGTTTCCACTGGCAGGACTCTTGTTCTGCCCCGAGGTGGGCGACTGAACTCTAGGACCTTCACAGACTCCATTTTCTCTGGCATGACTCCATTTTTATTGTGGTAGGCTCTGGTCCTCCCCAGAGGCCTTTAAAAACATCAAAGCTTGAGAGCATTAGTCAAAAGAAGGCATTTATCTGCAAGGGACAGGGGAGCTTCCCCTGCCGTCTCAGCATGGAGACAATGAGACGACATTTATCTTCTTATACTTCAGAACTTCTTCCCTTGTTTAGGAGCAGAGTGTCTGGATTCCAAATACTTGGTTCTCCCATGGAAGGGAACAGAACAACCTCTTCTCCAAGATCTTTCAGAGAGATATGCCATGCCCTATCCATCCACCTAGCTACCTGCCCACCCATCCATCCATCCAACCATCCATCCATCCAACCATCCATCCATATGATAGTTCATTAATTCAAAGAGCATTTACTGAGGACTTACCCTGTGCCAGGTACCACACTGGGGGGAGATGAGAATATGAAACATTTCTTGATCTCTAGCTCTCATTTTAGTCAAAGAGAAGTAGCATACCAGTAGTACTGCAATATATTAATGCCTTAAAAGGTATGCACAAAAACGTGGTGGTAACTAAGTAGTCCAAAGTTGCTACATCTAAAAGGCATTAGACAATGATACACTGAGGTAGGGATGGGGTGGGATATAGAAATGGTCTATTATTATCCCATCTATTTGTATGGAGCATGTGTGTTTGTTCCCTTTCAGCTCTGGCCCACATGCTTATACAAGTTATATAATAGAGACTTGGTTCCTTCTGCCTTTTTCATCAGACACAATAAATGTTTGGCATCCACACACACACAAACACATAAAACATATCCACACATGCATACGTGCCCACTCACATGTGCACATAAACACACATATACATATCTACATGCATATATGCACACAGAGAAATCTCTCTGTATCTAAATATTTATCCATTGATTGGTCAATAGGTAGAGATTTATATGAGTATGTATACTCAGTATGCATGTCTGTATATATTCTTTTCTTTATATTACTCAAGTTTTAAGAGAGTCTTTAAGGATGATAAGCAGGAATTTGATAAGATTAATTTCCTAAAATCTATATCCAGTGTTTTTTCTTTGTCAACCAAGGACATCGAAGGGAGTTATCTACTCTTTCCTCATTCCCCCAGTATGTTTTATGTTTAACACTCACGAGAATTTATAACAGATTATTTTGAGTGTTTTCTCTTAACACCTTGATAGAGAAGTTAGAACACGTGAAGGGGCTTTAGCTCGCCCGAGGTTGAAGCACATGTGATGGCTGGGGGTAGATATTAGGGCGTTAGAGACAGGGAGGCCGTACGGATGGCATAGCCGCCTTGCATTGGAAAGCAAATGCTGGAAGTTTTGGAAAGGAACTTTAGGGTAGAATGATGGAAAGTCTGCAGTATGTGTGTGAGTCAAAGAAGCCCTAGTTGTAGAAACTCCTGGGAGGTTGGAGGAAATGGCTATCAATATGATATAGTAACACCGTAAGCTATAATCATAGGTTATTAATTTTAAGGTACTTTATTTATTCCATAGCACCAGTTGGAGATACAAGATCATTAAAGAAGATGATAAAATACAGCAAAACTAATACAACATTGTTTTACTCTGACAGCCAAAGATTGGATCATGGCTCTAAGTAGGCTATTTAAGAGTTTTTGACTAGAACCAATAAAAAAGGTCTCTGTCCTTCCTGATTATAAAAATTCTGAATTTATAAGAAGAAGAGATCCCAAACCAGTTGGAGCTCCAGCTTTGACACCAGTTTAGACTATGCTGAGTCATTCAAATCTAGTCTGTTGCTAAACAAACATGCACTCCATGTTTCCAGAAATTTGGGGACTAGCTGAATTTCTGAGTTCCTTAGCATAGCCATAAAAGACCCACCAAACTACAGATCTGAAAATGTCTCAAATACATTAGCCTCAGTGATACACACGGATGTGTTTTCAAATAAAAGCCCACTAATTAAGTCTGTACAGGACTTAGAAAAACACTGAGATCTCTGGCTTTTCCTGTCCTGTTCTAGCTTCTGGTGTTGACAGTGCATTCTCGGCGCTCTCCCCCGGGTCTGTGAGGATTGGCTCCTTCAGTTTTTATTTTGCTAACCCTGTAAATCACTAACGTCCGTGCATTCTGGATCCCTGGGGGTGGCGGTGGCCTCAGAGTGTGGCACCATGCGATTCCACTGGCCATTTCTGCAGCTGTGTTTCTGGTGTTTTTGGTAGGTTTCATTCTACCGATCATAAGTCAAGGAGACCAAAACAGATACACACGTGCTTGGCTGTGAAAGATTAAGTGAAGTCACACTATTCTGCACAGATGAAGATTTCTTAGATCAAAAAGAAAAAAAATAGCAAGAGCACTGAGCCTCACAATGCAGAGTAGGCCCGGGTTGACAGACTTCAGAGGACCGTCACAGATGTCACTCCAGAGACACATGCCAGCAGCGGTTTCATTTAGACAATGCCACGTGATGATGTTAAATTTATGGTAAGATGAGTTTTAATCTTCTTGTAGCCTTAGTCCTATTTAATTGCTAATTTTCTTTTGATTTTTGAAATCTAGCTCAGCTATAAAAATGAGTTAAGACCTATATAATGTTTATACTTATTTAAGAAACACTATACTAAAAACAAATTGGGTTAGCCCTGGCAGCCTCTCAAGAATTGTTTTCCTTTCTAATACTCAGGCTTGAGCAAAGCTATTATATTCCAGTCTGATTTCCACATCATCATTTGAAAGATTGGAACCCCTGCCTGGTGGCCCAGCCCTGGTTCTTAAATAGGCATTGCACGGCATCAATGACAAAGGGCACCCGCCCCCCCCCCCCCAGCAAAGTTGCCTATTCTTGTGCATTCTGTACTTGACACTGACTTTGTGGTTATGCCCTACATTCTCCTCAAGGCTCAGCTGCACTTGGTTGGGTGTGCTAGTCTTTTAAAATTAGAATTGCTTTCAGAGGAGTCCACTGCAGCCCTGACTTGAGCTTGGGGAAAGAAACTCCTCCACCAGCTGCAGGGGAAGGACTGCAGGATTCTCAGAGCTGCAGGGAGTCACAGGAGGAAGTGGGCACCAAAGACAATCACTGAAATTCATAAAAATCATTGGCACGCGTAATTGACAAAGCACTATTCCCTGCTTCTGAACAGCATGCTCTCTGTTGGTCCTTGCCGGCTGCATGATGAATGGGAGTTTGTCATAGACATAGGAGGTGATGTTGGGTGGAAGACATGCCGCTGGCTGCCTGGCAATCTCCTACAACAGGACACAAATCCCCAGCATCATGGTGAGGTGATAGAGGACACCTGCAAATCAGATAGGAGAGCAGACAGAAACGCTTTACGTGAAGCAAGAACAGCACAACAAAGAGTTAACTCAACAAGAGAGTCAACTCAGAGGCATAGGTAGGTTTTCGTAAAGCTGCCATTTTGTATAAAATCCGCTTATCTTTTGGGGTTTCTGTAGCTTAGTTCTGTCAGTTCCTTGCGTTGTTCCTTGTCCGAACATGGGCAACACAAGGATGGCACATTTCGCCTTAGGGCTTTCGCTGTGGGACTTCCTTTAGAAATGAGGATCTGGGATTCGAGTCTTAAAAAGTTGGTTTATGTGATTTCCTGTAACTGTGAGAGTCAAGTCTATGTCTGTGAGTTTATTAATATAGAACTGTCTTACCCCATCTCCTCACATAGTTGTTCTCCTCATCATTTGGGTGAGATCTTGGGTTTTAGCTGAGATGTTTCTTCTTTGGAGAAGCTCTCTGGGCCACTATCTAAGTCATTCCTCTACCCCCTCGCCAACACATCATTCTACAGGGAAGGGCAGAGGCCTTGACTATCTCCCTCTGCAGGAGCTCCACTGCCTAGAAGAGTAATGATGGCTGATCTTACTGGACGTTTGCTCCATGCGGGGCATTGTTTGATGTCCTTAGTTGTAACATTCAATCCATACAACAGCCATGTATGATAGGAGCAATTATTAGACCAATTTCTTCAAGGAAACTGGGGAGTGGAAGGGTGAGTTCATTGCCCAGTCATTTAGTGAATGAGGCGCAGAGTCACAGCAGGGACGCGGAGCTATTTGTTGAAAAAACCAGATCATTGAAAATCACATTCTCTAAATGGAGGAACCCAAGAAAAGCCTCCTGGTGATGTTTTTTGCTGAGAAGTGGAACCCGATTCTGCTTCGTCCAATCTGTCCCCAGCCGGACCCTTCCTACAGAGCTCAGGGGCTGGCTGGAGAGACATTTGTCTAGCTCCATCTGCCTCTGACCCACTCAGGTGTGCTTTAAAAAGCAGCGTTCAATTCCTCAAGGTTTTGCTGGGGCCAAAGCTAGGCTTCTTTTAAAACACACATCTACCTTTTAAAGGCATTGCCCATGACCCTTCCCAGAGGTGCTTCTTTTCCTTACCTGAGAAGCTATAGAGGCGGGAGAATCCCGTGCCTGTAATGAGCAAAGAGAGAGAAAGCTGAAGGTTTAAGGAAATATCAAGGAAGGAGCCTCAGGTCTATGTTTCCAAAATACAAACTTGACCCTATGCTCTCCTGATTAAACCAATAGCCCCCCACTGTCTTTAAGACAAAGTTTATAGTGGGGTTCACCAAAGCTTCCGTGAAAGAAGAAGAAAACCGTTTTCTCCTTGGCTTTCTAAGACAGAGCTTGGTAAACTTTCAGGAAGGGGCCAGATAATAAATATTCCAGCTATGGGCCATCTGGGCCCTCTGCAGCCACCTGACGCTGTCTTTGTAGGATGAAAGCACCTGGAGGCGGGACCTCATATGGTGGACACGTGTGGCTGTGTGCCAATAAAATGCTATAGAAAACTGAAATTTGATTTCATATCATTATTATGATATATCATAAAATATGAAATATGATTCTTTTGCTTTTTTCCCCAACCATATAAGAAGGTAAAAATTCTTCTTAGCTAGTAGGCCAGAAAATAGCAGGCAGCCTGGATTGTTCCCCTGGTCACAGTTTAGCAGCTGTCCTTTGCGATGTGTAGCCAGTGAAGGCCCCAGCCTTCTTCCCACAGGCCCTGCTGCCCCTTCATGTCATAGCCCTGTCCGGGTCAAACTGAAAGATTACCGACACAAGTCTCTAGGCCCTGGACTAGGGTGAGTCTCCTTGCTGTGAACCCCCATAGTGCCCTGACTCCACGCCACTGGTAGTCGGCTCCCTTTCCCTTGGCATTGAGCATCCCGCTCCTTGCTAGACGGTGAGTTCTTGAAGACAAGGGCCACGTGGGTCTCCTTTAATTTTGAAACCCCAGTGTGCAGCCCAGCCCAGCCCAGGGCCAGCACCGGATGCTCTCTGAAGTTCTGTTGACTTGCACTGGATGTTCCCAGTACATTTTCTTGTCTATTATTATAATTGGCTTCATGCTCTGCCGGGAAGCTCAGCACTTCCTAATTCCTTGGGGGCGTGGGAATTTAGGCTGCAGGCAGAGAGTTTCAGTGTAGTCAACAAATCTCAGCTTCTTGGATTGGCATGAGCTAAGGCTTCCCACCCCCACCCCACCC